>JADBJO010002838.1:169174-171674 GCA_016801955.1 Conus betulinus
CACTCCGTTTTGAAACTTAATCAAGAAATGCGGTGTTGGCATTTTTTTTTTAATGACTTACGGGGATCGTAAGTGGAGACTAACCACTACATCATGTTGTCAGTCACCTGCAGATATTTTGAAGGGGGTAAAAGAAAATCTATGAATATTGTATTACTTTCCCCGAAGATGGAGTATGGCTGCCTTAATGGCGGGATTAAAAAAAAAAAACGGTCATACAAGCAAAACTCCACTCCCTTTGTTGGGCAGATGGGATTAATCCTTGCCTGTCTATACAGAGAGTGTCCGCAGGAGTATCATCCTGCGTACGCAAAAAAAAAAAAATATATATATATATATAATAAAAAAAAGTATTACTCTCTGATATCACTCCCAGCCGCGTTTGGCAAGACAGCAATCACAAGCAATACTGTGTTGTTATCTTATATCACTCTCATGCCTATTTCGTGGTTGAAAAAAAAAAAATTCATTCGTTTATCTATTCATGTATTAATTTATTCATGAAGCGCCTCAAGATGTTTCCTGTCATCGACAGCTGGTGAAGAGCGGGCGAGGAGGCGGGGGGGGGGGGGGGGGGGGGGGGGGGGGGGGGGGGGGGGGGGGGGGGCATGGGGGGCGCATGCTTGCATTGACGTCACGTCACCCCCCCCCCCCCCCCCAGTGCCATTGGTGGACAGATCACTGCCTTTTCTCACGTTGTCCCCACTGATCGTCCGCCCCTTCTCAACTTGACCACAGAGAGAGATGAGAGCGAGAGAGGAGAGAGAGAGAGAGAATGTTGTGTGTGTTTTGTGTGTATGTGCTGATGGTGTGTGTTGGTGTGTGGGTGTGTGGAGTGGGTGGGTGTGTGTTGTGGTGCGCCGTGTCCCTTTTTTCAATGGCTGCCGTGACTTGCATGTGTTGTGTGTGTAAGAGAGAGGAGAGATGGAGAGAGGAGAGAGGGGAGGAGGAGAAGGACGTGGAGAAGAGGGAGAGGGGAGAGAGGGTAGAGGAGGAGATGCGATGAGGAGGGGAGAGAGAGAGAGGAGGACGAGAGAGAGATTGAAGAGAGAGCGGAGAGGAGAAGAGAGAGACAGGAGAGGAGAGAGAGAGAGAGGAGAGAGAGACGAGAGAGAGAGAGGAGAGAGGGATGAGAGAGAGGGGGAGAAGAATGGGAGAGGAGAGAGGGGGGAGGGGGAGTCCGAGAGGGAGGGAGAGAGAGAGAGAGGACGGAGGAAGGTGGAGAGGAAAGGGCACGAGAAATGGTGCTGTGTCTTGGGTTGGTAGTGTGTGTGTGTTGTGTGTTGTGGGAGAGAGAGAGAGAGAGAGGAGGAGAGAGAGAGAGGACCTAGAGGGATGAGATGAGGGACGGTAGGAGGAGAAGAGACGAAGGGAGAGAGAGGAGAGTGACCGGAGAGGGAATAAGGAGAGAAATTGGTTGGGAGAGCTGGGGAGAGAATGTTGGGGTAGTGTTGTGTGTGGGAGGAGAAGGACGAGGGAGAGGAGAGAAGAGAGAGAGAGAGGAGAGCAGAGAGGAGAGAGGGAAAAGAGACGAGAAAAAGAGAGAGAGAGAAGAGGGGGAGAGGTCGAAGAAAGATGAGAGGACCCCCCTCGAAGCGGGAGCGAGAGAGGCGGAGTGGGCGAGGGGAGAAGGCTGAGCGGAGAGGGGAGAGAGGGGAGAGGAGAGGGAGAGAGGGAAGAGAGAGAGAGGGAGAGAGAGAGGAGAGAGGAGAGAGAGAGAGAGAGAGAGAGGGAGAAGAGTACGATGAAGAGAGAGAGGGCAGAGGAGAAAGAGATGAGAGAGGAGATGGGGAAGACGGAGGGGGAGAGGAGAGATGAGATGAGAGAGAGGAAGAGAGAGGAGGGGGAGTGAGAGGGGAGAAGGGAGAGAGAGAGAGAGGAGGAGGAGGAAGAGTGAGAAGGAGAGAGAGGAGGGGAGAGAGGGAGAGGAGGGGAGGGGGGAGAGAGATCGAGCGGTTGAGAGGATAGGAGGAGGGAGAGAGGGAAGAGGAGTAGAGAGATGGCGGGTAGAGAGAGAGAGAGGGGAATGGAGGAGAGCACCGAGAGGAGAGAGAGGAGGGAGGAGGAGAGGAGAGAGGGAGAGGGAGGGAGAGGATGAGAATGGGTCGATGGGAGAGGAGAGACGGAGGGAGAGAGAATGAGAGGGGAGAGGAGGGGGGCATGAGAGAGAGAGAGAGAGAGAGAGAGAAGAAGAGAGAGAAGGAGAGAGAGGATTGGGGTAGGGAGAGGAGAGAGGAGGGGCGAGAGAGAGAGGAGAGGGAGGAGAGGGAGAGAGATGAAAGAAATGGAGAGGAAAAAGAAAAGACTGATGCTGCGGAGGGAGAGGAGAGAGGAGAGAGAGAGCGAGAGATGGGAGAGGAATGTGGTTGTAGGAGCAGGCGAGATAGAGAGATGTGTGTGTTGTTTTGTGTTGTGTGTGTTGTGTGTGTTGTGTGTGGGTGTGTGTGTGTGCTGTGTGTGCCGTGTGTGCGTGTTTGTGTGTGTGTGTGGCGTGCATGTG
>JADBJO010002838.1:216674-219174 GCA_016801955.1 Conus betulinus
GGTGTGCGTGTTGTGTGGTGCGCGCACACACACACACACACACACACACCACACACACCACACCACACACACACACACACACACAAGTGTTTCTTGAGCGCCTTTAGTTGTCTGTCTTTCTCAATCTCTCCCTACCCACTGTTTTTTTTTTTTTTAGACTCCACGTGGCACTTAAGGAATCATGTCGTTCATTCAGCTTCAATTCTCCTTTGGGCTGAAGACGTCGGGTGTTGGTGGAGGGTGTTTGGATACCAAAGCAAACCCTGAACTTCATCAACGAGCCACTCACCTACCGCCTTCCACACATACCCATGAACACCCCCACCTCCACCCCCCACCCCCCTCCCCCCCCTACACAACCCCCACCCACAAACCCACCCACACACACACACACACACACACACACACCACACACACACACACACACACACACACGCGCACGCGCGCGCGCCTCTACAATCCTCCGGGATTTTCTTTTTTCCATCAGAAATATACTGTTCGTTCATTCCGATCACCGAGTTTTATTACCAAACCGTGACTATCTAGTGTAGGTCTGTTATTTTTGAGAGAACACACAGACACACAGACATACAGACACACTGACACACACAGAGACACAGACATAGACACACATACATACACACACACACATATACGCACGTACGCACGCACACACACATACACACACACACGCGCGCGCGCGCGCGCACCACACACACACACACACACACACACACACACACACACACGCCCGCGCGTGCGCCGCCCGCCAGCAAAGTGGCGGACTGGGGTAAACGAAGATGAAACATTTCTTGACAAGTTGTGACCGATTTTCTCTCAAGCGCTCCTCTTGATCCTCAACACATGTCGATGTGTACACAGTCTCCACCCTCCCCCACCTTCTCTCCCCCCGCATTATTCTCCACTCTCCTCCATCCCCTGTCCCCTGTCCCCACCCACCACCCCCCACCCCCAACCACCACCCACCACCCACCAACCCTCATCTTCTTCCCCTTTTTTCTCACTCGTACATCTCACGGGAAGTGAGGGTGGGCTATTTATACATGACATGACGAATTGGAAAAGGGAGACAAACAGATTGGCGACTGCGGAGTTTGCGTCATGATGAACAAAATATCACCGCCTTCTACATGTGAATGGCAACGCCTCTATCTACCAATCACAGAGAAGTTGACAAGATTTCGGCGTATCACATATCCCGACACACATCCATTAACGTTAATGAATAAAAAGAGACGCAGGAGGCAGAAAGACAAAGACGAGGTTAACATGCTCTAGGTTTTTTTTTGTTTGTTTTTTTTTTTTATTTTTTTAATTCAGCTTCCATTTCATTTTCGATACGTACAAGGTCCGAGTCCACGGTTGCAGATTAGACCCAAAACGCTGAAAATCTCTATTTCACTCAAAGCTGCACCTGACATTGGTCAGAATATCAACCAGTACCAAAATACATTCATTGTACACTCCAGCCCTTGACTCATACCATACCTGACTTTGAGGCAGATCCAGTATCCTTTTCTTTTTCTATGCAAGCATGATCCACATGAGCCTTCATTTTCCTGTCGTCTGCTAAACTTTTATCTCCAAAATCCTAGTGCACTACCATTGGCGTAGAAACACAACGAGTCCACAAATATATGCATCATTCTGCTATTTTTGCTGACATGTGACATTAACCTAATTCACCGACTCCAAACTCTGGGATGCGATCATCTTTTTCACATTCAAAAAAAATATTTTTTTTTTTTTCCCACAGAACCAGGGTGGTTTTCACCTGTTCAAACTGCGTTGTTACTTCTTGACCTTTGCTGTAACCCCCGAACTCTGACCCAACTGTTTGCTTGAAGTAGAAGATGTTGAAAAGGATATGTTCTTCTGATTACGTCATTATTCCATGGAACGCCCCCCCCCCCCCCCCCCCCCCCCCCCCCCCCCCTACCCCCCACTACCACCCATCATCATTCAAAATAATCTCGTTCTCTGAGTGGTCGGAAGAGCCCTCAGTATTTTCATTCTCCCTGATGTAATGGTTAATAATAGAAACATACTCTGTTTCCTGTTTGGTTTTGGTGTCATTCTAAACTAACAGTTTATATAGGTTTGCCATGGAGAAAAGAGAGAGAGAGAGAGAGAGAGAGAGAGAGAGAGAGAGAGAGAGAGATACTCAGACACACCCACAGAGAGAATGAGAGAGAGGAGGAGGGGGGGGGGGGGGGAGGGAGGGAGAGAGGGGGAGGGACAGAGACAGAGAGAGACAGAGACAGAAAAGGAGACTGAGAGAGACAGACAGACAGAGATACAGAGAGGGGACAGATATACACAGACAACACCACCACAAAAAAACTCGAAAAAACTCGAAACTCGAAACTCGATCGAAATCTTTAATGAGGGTGGATAGATAAGCTGGAAGCTTTTTTACCACTATGCCCTCAGAGAGAGAGAGAGAGAGAGAGAGAGAGAGAGAGAGAGGAGAGAGAGA
>JADBJO010002838.1:236674-239174 GCA_016801955.1 Conus betulinus
GGCGGCTCACTTGACTTTAACTCGCAACAGCTGTGACCCTGAACACAGCGCTTCAGGGTGTTACAGAGTCCGCCCCTTAATATCCCCCACCCCACCCCCACCCCCCCCCCCCCCCGCCCATCCATACACCCCTCAATCTTCAGAGTCCCCCATCACATCACCCTCCCTACCCCCCCACCCCCACCGCTCCAACTCATTTTCCCCCTCTTGCCCCACGCGGTCGTTCCCCCTCCCAACTCATCCCCCTCCCCTCCTCCTCCTTCCCCAACCCCCCCCCCCCCCCCCCCACCCCCTTCTGTTTCTCACACACCCTTAAATCCAACCTGTTTCCGGCTTGCCATCCACGCGAGCACATGCACATGCGTATACTCTCTCATGAAGCACGTGCGTTCACATACACACACACACACTCACACCAACACATGTGCATGCACATTCATATACACAAGCGCGCGCGCTCGCCCGCGTGCTAGCACTCACACACGCATACATACACACAGGCACGCTCGCAGTACGCTCACACACATACACACACACACAAACGCGCGCGCGCGCGCACGCACGCACGCACGCACGCACGCACACACGCACGCACGCACGCACGCACGCACGCACGCACACACACACACACACACACACACACACACACACACACACACCACACACACACACACACACACCCGTCTAATACAGATCTCATTGGAAAGACAAAACTACGTACGACAACTGCCACTACCAAAGTCGCCATCACCACTACTACTGCTACTGCTGCTGCTGCTGCTGCTGCTACTGCTGCTGCTGCTACTGCCGGTAGCGTTGTTGTTGTTGCTGCTGCTGCTATTACTACTGCTACTGCTGCTGCTGCTACTGCTGCTGCTACTGCTACTGCTACTACTACTGCTGCTGCTCCTGCTGCTGCTGCTGCTAAGCCCGGCTACCATCTGTATCTATTTACATCTATTGATTAATCCATTTATCTATTCACGCACTCGTGCATTTGTTTATTTGTCTAATCATCTATGTCTCGTTGATTAGACAAATAAATAAGTACATGAATGAGTGAATGAATATATAACGGATAAGTAGACAAACCGATAAATGGATAATGAATGAATGAATGAATGAATGAATGAATGAATGAATGAATGAATAAACAAATGAATGAGCTAATGAATATATAAACGATAAATAGATAAAGAGATAGATAAATAAATAATTAATGGATAAATAAATGATAGATAGATAGATAGATAGATAGATAGATAGACAGATAGATAGATAGATAGATAGATAGATAAATAAATAAATGAAATATACAAACAAGCATCAAGCCAGCACGGACCACCAGGCCATGGGTATCTTGCTGACAACATGGTGCACACCGGTCAGACAGCATTACAACAAAGGGAGCTCATCAGCAGATAATTCACTCTTCCTGTTGACACCTTACGTCACTGCTGAGGTGGGGGGTGGGGGGTGAGGGGTATCAGATCAGCGGGTAAGCAGCAAATGATGGTAACAAGTAAACAACAAATTGCAGGCAAGCAACTGGCCTGGCCAACCAACACAGAAACAACAAGCAAGTACAGAAGCATACTCTCTCTCTCTCTCTCTCTCTCTCTCTCTCTCTCTCTCTCTCTCTCTCTCTGTTTGATCCATTTTTTTTTGCTCTTTTATTACTTTTTTTTTTAATTCCTTTTTCAAACAAGCCCTCAACTATACGAATTTAAAGATTGTCGTAGTCACAGAGAAAAGGAGACCAGAGAACATGGAAAAAAAAAAAAAAAAAAAAAAAGCGGGGGGGGGGGGGGGGGGGGGGGGGGGCGAGAGAAACCCTTCCCATTCCTGCAAGACAGATCAAGGACACAAAAACAAACAAACAAACAATGTATTAACGTGTGACATTACTTTCATTTCCCCTCCCCCCCCCTCCCCCCCCCCTTCCATTATTAGCTCCAGGCATATCGGAACTATTTTTTTTTTTAAGAAATCGTCATCAATTTTTCTTTCTAGTAGTAGACCCAGGACGAAGAGTATTAGACCCAGGACGAAGAGTAGTAGTAGACCCAGGACGAAGAGTAGTAGACCCAGGACGCAGAGTAGTAGACCCAGGACGCAGAGTAGTAGACCCAGGACGAGGAGTAGTAGACCCAGGACGAAGAGTAGTAGACCCAGGACGCAGAGTAGTAGACCCAGGACGAAGAGTAGTAGACCCAGGACGAAAGAGTAGTAGACCCAGGACGAAGAGTTAGTAGACCCCGGACGAAGAGTAGTAGACCCAGTGAGTGTGTGGAAATGAAAGGAAGGGAAATCTCTCTCTCTCTGTCTCTGTCTCTCTCACTCTCCCTCTCTCTCTCTCTCTCTCTCTCTCTCTCTCTGGGATGGTGAGAATACCACAGAATTATACACTGTGGTATATCTCTATTTGTTGCCAAGGGAACACAGACACAATCAGCCGGGCTTACCTGATGAGTCCGATCCAGCGGACGAAAAGGCCTCG
>JADBJO010002838.1:244174-251674 GCA_016801955.1 Conus betulinus
AGAGAGAGACGCATAAATGTCTGTGACTACGTAAGTGTATGCATAATGTGTTTATCTAAGTGCATATAAACGTCCCTCTAAACATCCCTACAACATACCTGCGAATAATCTTTAAAGTAAAGGACTTGACCGCTGGCCGTCGTCGAGTGCACACGCATTTAGAGAACAGCTCCGTGAGTTGTAATCTGAACTGCGTTGCACAGGCCACGTATTTTCTGACTCAGAAAAAAACTTGGTCGGTTTTTTCATACGCAATGGATTAAGTTGAAGTGGAGACCAAACTTCATATTGAGAACAGCCTGCAAGGGAAATGTGTGTTATAGTTCCCAGCTGAATTGTTGACAAACATTGTTTGCATCTTACTTTTTTGTGCGTTTTCCTGATCGGAATGGGCAATTACAGCCGTAACAACCGGGACGATTTCCGACCACAGCAGGTCTGAGTGAGCTATGGTGGGTCTATTCTTGATGTGAGTAGGTGTGTGTGTGTGGTTTCAACTACTACTCTGCAACAATGCGAAAATAGGAGACTGTGGCCGTAGACAAGCAAGCGCGTGAGTAAACAAAGACATAGACAGCCTCTTTGAATGTTAATAATTTTTTTCCTTCTTCCAACAAGTTTTTGTCTTTATTATTCTGATAAAGGGACTTTATAATGGGAGGGGGGAACAAAAAATAAGACACCAAACCAACAGCGTGGTAGAAAAACAAGGGGCGCAATAACAGTAGTGGTTCAAGTCAGAAAAATTTCACCCCTACCCCGTGTGCTCAGGCAGTCCTGGTGAAGCAGCGGAGGAAGGCGACAACAGCTACAGAGAGCGCTCAGTCAGCAAAAAGAGGAAGCTGGGACGACCAACAACAAAAAATCACCGCCTTCACCAGCAGTCAAGCAGGAGAGTCAGGTGAGACAGGAGGGGCGAGACGGAAATCTTGCTGGACAGGGGGAATGGAGCTTCAGTTCTGGCCTCCCTGGGCAGGTTGGAGGGATATATGGAGGAAAGTAAGACGGAGTCAAGCAGGACTAATGACCAGTTAGATCAGATATTGTCTGAAGTTTTTGAGATCAGAAAGGAAAACGAACTCTTAAGGAAGAAAGTTCAACAGTTGGAGAAAAAATGTGAAGATTTATCAGATGATGTCAGCAGACTTAACAAACGTCTCACACAGGAAAAAGAACTCAGAAACACACTGGAACAATACACAAGAAAAAGAAAACATCAAAAATAATAAACTTAACCGGCGATTCAAAATCAGAGACCTCGGAACAAACTGAACAGAAAGTCATTGGTCTAGTAAAAGATAAACTAGGAGTACAGTCATTCCAGCCTGAACACATCAGCATCGCTCACCGAGTCGGCAAGTTCTCACCTGGCCATGACAGACCAGTGGTAGTTCGTCTGACCAATAGAAAATAAAAAACACAAATATTTGCCCAGCGTAAGAAACTTAAGCAGCAAAACTCCAAGATTTACATAAATGAAGATTTAACCAAGCTGAACTATCAGAGGCTGATGGAGATAAAGAAACATCCAGCAGTTCTTTCAGCCTGGTCTTTTCAGGGCAAGCTCTTCTGTAAGCTGCTGGATTTTCAAATCCTTCAAATCGAAGACGGCAACATAGCACAGATTGATTCTGTCATGTAGGGTTACCAACTGTCTCCCAGGCTCATCGTTGAACACTCAGTTTGATGAGGCACCAGAGAGTTCTTTTTCAGGTCGTCCTTCCACTGGGGGCTCGTCGTAGACAGAGGCAGGGGCTGAGTGCGGAAAGCGGAGGTGACCAGCCAAGCTGCCCTCCCCTTTAGCAGCCAGCAGTCCCGACACGCCGTGGGCCAAACGACAGGCAGCGATGGAGAACCGCCAGCCAGCAGGGAAGCCTCGCCACGTGAGGGAAGCAGTGCGGACGGACGGACAGAGGATGCGGGACCTGAGGGAGCTTCCATGCAGCACAGCGGCCTCAACACAGGGGAGTAGTGGCAAAACCTGGTTAATATGTGGTCATTTGTAAGCAGAAAAGTGCTATATTACTTAATGTTATTGCTGTGCTCTCACGCTAGATGTAAGCGTGTGAGTTGTTTTTCTTCTTCAGGACAGTGGACCGGATTCCAGTGGAGTATTTTAGAATTGTACTGTTTTGTTGCATTTTTTTTTGTACTCTTATTGTATTTGTAAAAACAAGTGAGTGTTTTTCTTCTTTCGAAGTATGGACCACATTCCAATGGAGCATTTGTTGTCCAATGGCCGGGCTCTGCTTTGCTGTGATTGTCAACATGGTTTGTCTTCTATTTGTCTTTAGCATGTATCTCAAAGCAAAACGCGCATACTTCAACATGTATAAGGAAAATATAGATAAGGTACGAATACATATGTATGTGTATGCATATGTGTATGTGCAGATGTTAAGATATGTATGTATAATGGTATGTTTGTCGAGCAGCGTGTCCCTTTACTATGCAGTTAAAAATAATGCCCGTGTGCAGACGACCCCCCCAATGCGTGTAGGTGTGTAGGCCAATGTGTAGCTCTAGGTTTATATAATGCATAATTCGGTACATTTTTCTTAACAACAAAATCCCATTTTTTGACTATACTTCTTTTTAGGAAAAAAGGAAAAAAAAAACAGAAAAAGTGGCTCTCAAAAACTAAGCCAATGTATAAAACTTATTTACGTGGGGCTGCTCATGTAATCTGGTGACGTTTCCGCACCTTTTCCTTAAAATATTTCATTTTTTTGTTTATTGATTCTTTAAAGAATTATCTCACCTCACATTACGATAAATTTACTTTCATGTTCACAGTTTCTGTAGTGACCTCTTTTTTTTTTTTTCGGGGGGGGGGGGGGCGGATAGGGGGAGGTTGGGGGGGGAAAGGGGGGGGGGGGGGGGGGGGGGGGGGGAGGGGGGGATCATGAGGCTATGTTTTAACTAAGTTATATTGATGTTTTAAATGAGTGTGCTCCCAGACAGTCCCCTCCTGAACCCGGAGCTGCAGGGCCGTGGTGCTGGGGAAGGATGACAGTGGACTGCACGGGACGTCCCTGCTCCCCACCCTCCTTCCCGGGAATGACAGACTCCGACACGAAATTAAAAGGAAAAGCTACGACCATCCTGATACAAATCAAATACGTATGACATATTTTTCTTCTGTCATTTCATGAAATTCAAAAGCAACGTTCTTGAGGACAAAAAAGTTTGGTCTAAAGCAGCAGTTTTTCAAATTACTAGACAAGGTTATTGGTACTGCGATATGATAAATTGTGGTAAGGTCTGTCATGTTCTACAATTAACATTATGAGGGTGGGGATTGGGGAGCGGTCCGGGGGGGGGGGGGGGGGGGGGGAGTTGAAAGGGGGGGGGGGGGGAGAAGCTATATGAGGTGGATTTGCCAACTTTGAAAGAGTAGGATTGATTTTTTTTTTTTTTCATTCCGTAGTAAGATGTGAACTCAACGCATTGTGAATCAATTATGAGAGTGATGAGAAGGATGGCTTTTATATATATATATATATATATATATATATATATATATATATATATATATATATATATATATGTGTATATATATGTGTATGTGTGTGTATGTATGTATATGTGTGTATGTATGTGTGTATGTATATATATGTGTATATATATATATATATATATATATATATGTGTGTGTGTGTGTGTGTGTGTGTGTATGTATGTATATATATATATATATACTGTTATTGTGGGCTTCTTGTCGTTAATTCTTATATTTTCCATTACTATTATCATTGAATCTATCTTCATAAAAGAGTTAACCTAAATTTGTGACAAAAAAAAGAAGTTTGGGTTTTTCCCTTTTTATGATTAGCGGTCAAGTAAAGACCGCACGTGCTACGCACGCGTTTGTCATGTTGCATGTTGTGTGTGTTTTTACTTTTGTTTCTTGTTTTTTGTTTGTTCATACACCTTTTATGCTTTGAATGGTTCTTCATGGTTTGAGATGTGCTTAAGGTTAGTGCAGAATGTGTGTGAAACAGATGTGATGTCATGCAAAAAAATGCATTGTTTATTTAATTTTGAATTCAAGGGTCAGAGATTGTCTGAGAATGTTCATATTGAAATTTTTTAGGAAAGCCATGCGAATATGCAATGTTTGTGAAAAACAATTTCATCTTAATAATGGTGATAGTAGGAATTAAAACTGTTGTCCATGAACTGTCAGGGCCTAGCAAAAAAAAAAAAAACGTAGGGATGTGTTTCACTATTTGCGATCAAAATCTTATTCAATCTACCTTTTGCAAGATATTCACATGGACCCAAAGCTTGAAAAATATGTAACTGCTGAATGGGGCTTTTTCCTGCTTTTTTGCTCCTCACACCTCAAATTCTAGGGAACAGCTATATTGCTTAACAACAATTTTGAGTTCAAAGTTCAGAACATTTTGTAAAGACGAAAATGGAGGATACATACTTCTTTCAGTCATGATTGAAAAAAAGAAATTTGTGATTGTAAGTATATATGGGACCGAACAGAGACGACCCAGATTTTTATGCCAATCTTGAAGAACGTATTAAAGAAAAGAATTTCGATTTTGTAATAATAGGTGGAGACTGGAATCTAGTTATGGATTTTGATATGGATTATTGTAACTATAGGCATCATAATAATGTTAGAGCACAAGAACAGGTCAAGAGAATGATGATGAATTTGGAAATTAATGGATGTATGGCGTGAAATGAATCCAGATACAAGAAGATATACGTGGAGAAGGAACAATCCCCTTCAACAGAGTAGATTAGACTTTTTTTCTAGTGTCAGAATCATTGTATAATAATTCACTTCACGCCGACATAATTCCAGGATATAGGACTGACCATTCTATCATCACGTTAGTCCTTGGGTCGAAAATGAAGAGAGCAGAGCCGGACTCTGGAAATTTAATAGTTCTCTATTAAAAGACAAAATGTATGTGGAAGAAGTTCACAATGAAATAAAACGGGTTTTAGAAGAGTATGCCTTATCTCCTTATTCTCGTGTGAAAATATAAATCAGATACCAAAAGACGAATTGCAGTTTAGTATTAGTGACCAACTGCTTCTTGACACTATGCTTATGAAAATAAGAGCGAAAACAATAGCATTTGCAACAGCTAAAAAGAAAAAAAATACAGAGCAGGAAAAAAAAGCTAGAAGAACAGATAAAATAAAGCTACTAGAAAAAAAAGTTATGTTAACTGAAATAGAGAAAAATTACTTAGAAAATAGTAGTAAAGCAGAACTGGTATCTCTAAGGGAGAAAAAAAATGGAGGGAGTCTTGCTTCGCTCCCGGACAAGATGGATAGCTGAGGGCGAGAAAATCACGAACTATTTTTGTTCTTTAGAAAAGAGGAATTTTGTGAGTAAAAGAATCACAGAGATAGATAAAAATGGTACAATGATAAAAGATGAAAAAGAGATAGCTAATGAAATCAACACATTTTATAAAACATTGTACCTTGAAAAAAAAACGTTGAAGATATAGAAATCAGGAGTTTGGTTGCTGAACTACCACATTTGTCCGGGGAGGAGCAGGACTCATTGGAAGGCGAAATTTCATTGACAGAAGCTGGGTTTGCACTCAAAAACATGAAAATAAATAAAAGTCCAGGAAGCGATGGATTCACAGTGGAATTTTTCAAATGTTTTTGGCGCGTATCTTGGGGTTTTTTGTTGTAAGGTCACTAAATGAAGGGTTTAGAAAAGGGGAATTGTCTTCCACACAAAAAGAAGGGGTAATAATCTGTATTCCTAAGGGAGATAAACCGCGTCAGTTTATTGGAAACTGGAGACCGATCTCTTTGCTTAATGTTGTTTATAAGATAGGCTCTGCATGTATTGCAAATAGGCTGAAATTAAATTCTTCCATCAATTATAGATGGAGACCAGACTGGATTCATTAAAAACAGATATATTGGAGATAACATACGTTTAATATATGATCTGATTGATTATCTTCAGACAAGCAAAAGACCTGGTCTATTAATTTCTCTAGATTTTGAGAAGGCTTTTGATTCGCTCAGTTGGTCGTTCATGTGGAAAGTATTGTATGAATTTGGCTTCGGTCCTGATTTTTGTCAATGGATAAAAACTTTTACAAAAGATATCAAATCGACTGTTACAGTAAATGGAAGATTAACACCATGGTTCCATGTGCAAAGGGGATGTAGACAGGGAGACCCAATCTCACCTTATCTCTTCATAATCTGTGTTGAAATTCTAGCTGCCATGATAAGAAAGAATGATATTATCAAAGGTGTAAAGGTAAATACTGGAGGAGTTGAAATTAAGATATCCCAATACGCTGACGATACTGAATTAATACAAGAGGGTGATAGGGAATCATTTGAAGAATCAATGAGAATTGTTGATGTTTTTGGAAGTGTGTCCGGGTTAAAGCTGAACTGTAAAAAAAGCATCGCAGTTTGGCTTGGTTGTAGAAAAAATTCACAGGTAAAATACATGCCCCATTTGCACATGGAATGGAATCCATTGCGATTCAAAATACTTGGTATTTGGTTCACCAATGATTTAAAAGAATGTGTAAGAATTAACTTCGAACACAGATTTAAGGAAATTAAATATTGTATGAGGTATGGCTTAAAAGACAGTTGACACCACTTGGACGAATAGCTATTCTTAAATCTCTCATTTTGTCTAAAATAGTTTTTCTTTGGATGCTCTTGCCAAATCCACCAGACAAAATTTTGAACGTGATACAACAGAGCATTTATCGATTTGTTTGGAATGAGAAGAATGACAAGATTAGTAGAAAGATATCGTATAAAAGTACTGATCAAGGTGGTATTGGAATCCCAAATGTTCGAAATTATGTAAATGCATTAAAAGTTGCTTGGATCAGAAGATTGCACACTAGTAAGCACAAATGGGCATGTATCGTGAAACAATTATATGCACAAAACAGATTTATAGATAAGATAGGTACTAATATTATAAATTCCAGAAATACGAATGCTTTTGGTTTAAGCGTCTATAAATCCTATGAAGAAATAGGGAAATGTATTGAAATTGAAAATCCTGAAGAATTGATTTCTGAACCCATCTTTTGTAATTCCAGTATCCTGATAGCCAGAGAGTCTCCATTTCATCAGAACTGGATTGAAAAAGGGGTATATCAAGTTGCTAATTTATTAGATGAAAATGGAGGATTTCTGTCTTTTGATACGTTCTGTGTCAAATATAATATTCAAACTAACTTTATTGTTTATAGGGGAATGGTTAATGCTGTTAGAGCATATATTCAAAGTAGTGGATTAGCCATGCCAAATAATAATCTTTTAAATCATGACTCGAGTAAAGCTTTCAGGATAATACAGTCTACTCCAAAAGGTGCAAGACCATTTTATGATCTACTGGGGAAAAAAACAACACATTGCCAAACTGTTTGTGAAAAGTGGGATAGAAGGATATACCGAAGCATACAATGGAGCACCATTTTCAAGAAAATCAGGAAGATAAAGGACATCAAATTAAAG
>JADBJO010002838.1:276674-281405 GCA_016801955.1 Conus betulinus
GGTCCCTCCAAAGAACCTTGGTTTTAGGTGAGTTTGAGTTTAACTCCTTCTTTTAAAAATTATATCGGAGCAGTAGAGGGATGACTGGAAGAGAAGGAAAGGAGGGAGGGGGGGGGGGGGGGAGCAAGGGTATGGAATCTTTGCCCCCACTCTCCCACCTTCCCACGATCTCATCACAAGCACCTACCACCACTAACTCCAAGGGAAAAATGCCCTAGTACCAAAAACGGTTCGGCGGAGATTCGAACCCGCAACCCTTGGATTACGTGTCCGGCACTCTACCACTGAGCTATTCCTGCCCCCCCCCCCCCCCCCCCCCCCCCCCCCCCCCCCCCCCCCCCCCCCCACCCCACCCCCACCACCCACACACTCCCCCGGTTCCACGATGTAAACGTCCATAAACTGAGACGGCCCGTAGTGGAGATAATAAAAGAGACAGAGATGAAGCAAACAAAGAAACAAACAAAGAAACAAACAACAAACAAAATCGTCAGCGAAATTTAAACCTAACCTTGCCTGTGATTTGGGTTCTGACTGTGTCTGATCTGATTTATTTCGTCTTGAATACCAGCACCATAAATGCTGTAATTAAGAACTAGACATCAGAAACGATCACATACCATCACTTTTCATTCCTCATGCTACCTACATAGTGACGTCCTCTAAGTGTCCTCTACCTTGTGTTTAGCTCATCCTCCCAGGAATGCCAAGGGATAGAAGCCAGCGAACATTTTGTCTTGTTCTGTCAGCAACAGAATGATCCCAGAAAGAGCCACATCAACGCTTAGGAGAATGCAGACCTCTGCCAAGGTGGAACGAATGTTGGATCTGCCCTTCGAGTCAGTTCATGAATCAAAACAGAATGATTTTTTTGACCAGGGAAAGTAACATGAGGATCGAAATGAAAGAATTACATCCCATGTTAAAGAATGTGGAAAATACGAAATGTCAACGTGTATATGCATAAAAATGTTGGATATTCCATGAAAATAAAATTCGTTCATGGATAGTTATTCGCAAACAGGAACTTTGCGGCGTCATATTCAGTGGAATGTTTGTAATATATCTTGCTAACATAATCTCTGGCTGCACCATGTCAATCGGATCAAACATTACAGATCCTCCATAAAATGTAACGGTTTCGTCCTAGGACAACATCAATTTCATCTTTCCACCAAATTTGTTTAAAATCGGTCTGGAAGATTTTGCGTAGACTTGCTGACAAACAGACGGACAATCAAACAAACAAACAAACAAACAGGCGTGGGTAAAAACATACCCTCATTGACAGAGATATCAACAATTGTGTTCGCATCTGGAACGCAACAATTGTTATCGATTCCTGTCTTCAGCGGCTGCTTCGTGACTACATTATTGATTGTGCGTTAGTTAGCTAAACCCACCACCCCTGTTCACCCACTCCTCCCACATTCCGTCCCTGTCCCCCCTTCACCTCTATTCCCCTCCCCTTTGCACAAATGCCGCCATGATTAGTAATTCGATCGGTCGGCTGTTATCGGTTGGCTGGCCGAGTGTGTGGGTGGAGTGGGTTTGGCGCTTGATGGCTAGATTGTTGGTAGGCTGGCTGGCTGGCTGGCTGGCTGGCTTCTTGCTTGCTGGTTACCTACCTGGCTCGGTTGGCTGATTGGCTTTTGATTGTTTAGTTGTTCTGTCAATACGGGAAACGTTTACGTTATGTTTCGGTGCACATGCACGCACCCCCCCCCCCCCCCCCCCCCCCCCCCCCCCCCCCCCCCCTGTACACAATCACGTCATGGGCCCCTGCCCACCCACTCTTGAACACACATACACACATACATTTACACACACACACACACACACACACACACACACACACACACACACACACACATATATTATATATATATATATATATATATATATATGTGTGTGTGTGTGTGTGTGTGTGTGTGTGTGTGTGTGTGTGTGTGTGTGTAATGATAGTAAGGGCGTAAATACTGTTCGGTAGGTACCCAAGTTCTGACCAGCATATTGGACTAATGCGTGGGGCAGCCATCTGCTAATTCGTCTGCACGAGACCCTCGTCTTCAATCCTCTCATCTTGATCATGAATTCGACAGGGCGCACGGTGGTCTCCAAACCAAGCGAATGGGGTGCAGCGCACATGGACTAGCCGCACACAGTGACATGCCCTTGATCAAACTGAAATTAATGAAAATGATGCTTCTTTATCCTATCAACAGACTGTCTCACGTCCGAAACTAATAACTACCAGTCAACGTAGATATACCACTACAGACACACTCTCCAGTTATGCACCAGGGCAGCTGAGCCTGCAATCATGTTTTGCCAAGGTTCTTCTATGGCCAACAATGTAGAGGGGACAAGATTAGTACCTTTGCGGGCCGGAATAGCTCAGTGGTAGAGCGCCGGACTCGTAATCTTGGGTTGCGGGTTCGAATCTCCGGCTATCCGTTTCAGTACAGGGGGATGTTTCCCTCGGAGTTGATATTGGTTCTGACTCCATTTCCCATACAGTCCTTCGAATGAGACCATAAACCGAGGTTCCGTGTGTGAACGCACGCATAACATCTTGCACACACGTCAGATCCCATCACCAACTTTCGGAAGAGAAGGCCAGTTTGGCCGTTGGTATGGATGACACGTTGCACATAGCATGCACCTTCCCCGAAGATGGAGTATGGCTGCCTTAATGGCGAGTTTTAAAAAAAAAAACGGTCATACACACAAAATTCCACTCCCTTTGTTGGGTGGATGGGATTAATCCTGGCCTGTCAAAACAGGGAGTGTCCGCAGGAATATCAGCCTGCGTAAGCAAAAAAAAAAAAAATAATAAAAAAGAAAAAAAAAAAAAAAAAAAGAAAGAAAAAAAAAGAAGAAAAAGTATCTTTGCCTTTCGGATCCTTTGTGCACATTGAAGGTACACACCACTTCTTGCGGATCTGACTGGCCCAGTGTCTGCTGTTTACAGCTTGGTTGTCTGCTGTTTACAGCTTGGTTCTCTGCTGTTTACGGCTTGTTCTCTGCTCTTTATAGCTGGGTTGTCTGCGCGCCACACATCGCCACTTGTCGAGTCAACCTGTCAAATTTGAAGCACACACACGCACGCACGCACGCACGCACGCACGCACACACACACACACACACACACACACACACACACACACACACACACACACACACACACACACACACACACACACACACACACACACACACACACACACACACACACACACACACACACACACGGTGGTTTGCATGCATAAAGGGACCATGCAGGCAGGGAGACCGCCCTTCTTGAATGACAGCAGGCAACAAGAAGCTGGCACAGGTGATTGATTACCTCAGAGGGCGGCCCAGACAACTGAACGATTCTCTCACCCAGGCAGGGTTAGTGACCAGCGCCGCCAGTGAGCAGGACTCCCAACACATGCGAAGAGTGAGAAACCGATTCTCTTCCCTCTGAACGTTCACTGTGGACAAAAGGGGAAATAAATACAGTGCTTAGCGGTGTCCTTTTCCTCACCAAGTATCATGGCCTTTGATGCAGAGTCCCTATGCTTCCATTCTCTTTGAGTACAGGAGCAGCAGGATCTCTAACATGAGTATGTGCTAACGTATGTATGAGCATGTGACAGGGTTGTGTGTGTGTGTGTCATTTATTTAACGTCTTTCCACACAATCGTGATATTAGACGGTGACAGGGTTGTGTTCGTGTGTGCATGTATATGAAGGGGGTTCACTTTCCTTGTCATACACCGCTTGCTAAAAAACATATTTTTCACAGAGCGTTGGGACTTACATGATATCAGACTGTACACCCCCCCACCCCTCACCCCCTGCCCACCCCTTGAAAATATCTGTATGGGGAATGGACCTTTGACGAGATGACCGCCCGGAAATGGCCCCTCGTGGTCGGCTGGGCTGTGAACAACGTGCAGCAGAATGCAAGAGAAAGGAGGGTCGTGCACTCCCAGTCTGCATGATATGTCGTTGACCTGGGGGAGAGGTGACATTAGAATACAGGCTTTATCCTCGCCCACCAGACCCGCTAGTGGGACACTGCAATTTATGTCAACGATGCTTGACTTATAGTCTCCTCTCTCTCTCTCTCTCTCTCTCTCTCTCTCTCTCTCTCTCTCTCTCTCTCTCTCTCTCTCTCTCTCTCTCTGTGTGTGTGTGTGTGTGTGTGTGTGTGTGTATGTGTGTGTGTCTGGCTGTCTCCCCCTTCTCTCTCTGGGGGGAGGGCGTGTACGGAATTGTTTTGCTGCTGAGTTTGGGCATGTCTGGTGTCTTTCAGCTTTTTTTTTTTTTTAATCATTGCCTGACTTGATCTTTTACGACTCTTCTTCATTGTAGTTTGTCGTTTTTGATGTGCCATTTTTTTTATATGCTTCTCCTCCTCCTCCTACTCCTCCTCCTCCTCCTCCTCCTCTTCTTCTTCTTCTTCTTCTTCTTCTCTCCTTGTGTGTCAGAGACTCCGTCTCTTTATTCTGTGTCTCCAAGTCCCCCCATCTCTCTCTCTCTCTTTGTGTCGCTCTCCGTCCCTCCCTCTCTCCCACACTCTCTTCCTCTAGTTATATTGTGCATTCTCTTATTCTAAATTGCTATGTATTCATTATGTGTTATGAGTTTCTATGCAGTTCGATGCAATGATTTCTTCCACGTATTTATTGTTTGAGGGCTGGGATGAAAAAAAGCCACTGACCTGTGCTTATTCTTTTC
>JADBJO010002839.1:2500-10000 GCA_016801955.1 Conus betulinus
TATTCAGTCAGCATTACTTTAATCTGTCCTGTCATTACTTTAAGCTGTCCTGTATTCAGTCAGCATTACTTTAAGCTGTCCTGTATTCAGTCAGCATTACTTTAAGCTGTCCTGTATTCAGTCAGCATTACTTTAAGCTATGCTGTATTCAGTTAGCATTACTTTAACCTGTCCTGTATTCAGTCAGCCTTACTTTAAGCTGTCCTGTATTTAATCAGCATTACTTTAAGCTGTCCTGTCTGAGCGACACATAGGCCTATAGTGGAAAGGACTGCTGTCTGAACGACACATGGGCCTATAGTGGAAAGGACTGCTGTCTGAACGACACACATAGTGAAAAGGACTGCTGTCTGAACGACACACATAGTGGAAAGGACTGCTGTCTGAACGACACACATAGTGGAAAGGACTGCTGTCTGAACGACACACATAGTGGAAAGGACTGCTGTCTGAACGACACACATAGTGGAAAGGACTGCTGTCTGAACGACACATATAGTGGAAAGGACTGCTGTCTGAACGACACACATAGTGGAAAGGACTGCTGTCTGAACGACACATAATGGAAAGACTGCTGTCTGAACGACACATATAGTGAAAGGGACTGCTGTCTGAACGACAGATACTGGAATGGACTGCTGTTTGAACGACACATATAGTGTAAAGAACTGCTGTTGAACGGGCCCCGAACGACACGTAGTGAAAAGGGACTGCTGTCTGAACGCGCCGCACAACGGGCAGAATATCACGTTGTCAAAAGTAGTCCTGACTGAACAGGCCTTGTTTTGCACAAAGACACACAATCGAAAGAAAAAAAAAGGAAAGGCTAATGCCTCAACAAGTCTTCGGCAGACAGACCTACATTGTGAAAAGTAGTCACAAGTTGAAACACGCCCTTGTGAGCAGAAGTCAGGTCAGGTGTCACGTGGCAGCTTTCACTGTAGTACAGGCAGAAAGTTAGCAAACAGCAGTTCACTATGATCATCTCGCTTGCCAGTCCTCAACTATCATCTATCCCACTGACCGTCTTAAATGTCATACTGTGCAATATGTAGGGGAAACTGGCAAAACATTACAGCAGAGCTTTTACCTGCACAGATCACACATTAACACACACAAAAAAAAAAACACACACCAGTAGCAAGACAGTTCAACGGTCCAGAACACACAATTCAACATCTGGCATGTGCTGTGATTGAGCAAACTGGAAAAACAAAATTGGGTGAAACTTCCGCAAACGGAGAGAAAAGTACTGGGGCTACAAACAGCGCACAACCTTCCCTTTACAGGCGGGGAGTGAAGGAACCCATCATCTCAGTTCTGAGTGAACTGAAACTTGTAGTTTATTGTCTGTGTTGCAGACCCACAAAGACTATCAACACTTATATCTCACCTATCTGTATGGTTTGCTGCTGACGTGTATGCGCCTTACTTCATTATCACTCTGTCTTTCCTTTGAATTCGGTCTTCTTTTTAGCTTTCTCAAGCTAACCCTCAATTCTTGCTCTTTCTAGTCTGTTCTTCAACTCCCTGACTTCCCTTTCCAGGTGCTACACCATCGCTTCAAGACTTTCCTGTTTGTTTTCACACACACACACACACACACACACAAACTTTTTTTGTCCATGTCACCCTTGTCCTCTTTCTCCATTCTTGCTATCTCCCTCCCACATATCAGCTTTCTCTCTCATCTTTTCTATCTCTTGTTCATCTCCACTTATCATTCTATCTCCTACCCCGTATTCCCCATCTGGTCTCTCTCTCTCTCTCTCTCTCTCTCTCTCTCTCTCTCTCTCTCTCTCTCTCCTCTCTCTCTCTCTCTCTCACACACACACACACACACACATACACACACACACACATGCGCGCGCGCGCGTGTGCACACACACTCTTACTCACACGTGCGCGCGTGCGTAATGCACGCATGCACACTCACACACACGCAGTTACACAGTTCTCCCTTCCCCTCCTAGGTCTTCTGTTCTATTGCCGCCTCAGGCCACATCTCTAGCCCCCCCCCCCCCCCCCCCCCCCCCCCCCCCCCCCCCACTCTCTTCTCCTCTCACACTCCTCTTTCCAATTTCCTTTCTACCCTCCCTTATTTGTTTATTTATTTGCCCGTGATAATGGCAGTAATCCCGATTATTGTTAGTACTGTTATTATGGTTGTTATTTTCATTGTCGCTCCCCCTCCCAGCTCATTTCACCACCACCCCTCCACTTCCCACTCTTTGCTTTCCACCCTCTACCCCTTCACCCCTCCCTCCCTCCTCTCCTTCCCCTTTTCTCCCTGCCTTCCTGCAGGTTTTCCTTCAGCCCCCTTCCCTCAGTGACGTTTTTTCCACTCAACCCTTTTCAGATCCGCAATTAAAGAATTCTTAACACTTTTCAGATCCGCAATTAAAGAATTCTGAACTCTTTTCAGATCCCCATTAAAGAATTCTGAACTCTTTTCAGATCCACCATTAAAGAATTCTGAACTCTTTTCAGATCCACAACCACAGAATTCTGAACTCTTTTCAGATCCACAACCACAGAATTCTTAACTCTTTTCAGATCCGCAATTAAAGAATTCTTAACTCTTTTCAGATCCACATTAAAGAATTCTGAACTCTTTTCAGATCCACCATTAAAGAATTCTGAAACTCTTTTCAGATCCACAACCACAGAATTCTGAACTCTTTTCAGATCCACAACCACAGAATTCTGAACTCTTTTCAGATCCACAACCACAGAATTCTTAACTCTTTTCAGATCCACAATTAAAGAATTCTTAACTCTTTTCAGATCCACAATTAAAGAATTCTTAACTCTTTTCAGATCCACAATTAAAGAATTCTGAACTCTTTTCAGATCCACAACCACAGAATTCTGCACTCTTTTCAGATCCACAACCACAGAATTGTGAACTCTTTTCAGATCCACAACCACAGAATACTGAACTCTTTTCAGATCCACAACCACAGAATTGTGAACTCTTTTCAGATCCACAACCACAGAATTGTGAACTCTTTTCAGATCCACAACCACAGAATTGTGAACTCTTTTCAGATCCACAACCACAGAATTGTGAACTCTTTTCAGTTCCACAACCACAGAGTTCTGAACTCTTTTCAGTTCCACGACCACAGAATTCTGAACTCTTTTCAGTTCCACAGCCACAGAATTCTGAACTCTTTTCAGTTCCACAACCACAGAATTCTGAAACTCTTTGCAGTTCCACAACCACAGAATTTTGTGCTGTTTTTCTTGGTCACTTGGCCAATGTTGCTGAAAAAGGTTTTGTAGTAAACCGAAATATTGCAACTAATTCATGGGGTGCTGTATGGCTTCAGCTTTTTATCTCCCAAACAGTCACAAGTACACAAGACTAGTTCCGCCTTCCGTTTGGCAGAAAGACACATGCAGGCAACAGTAGTGCTGACTGAACAGGCCTCTCGCTTCTCCTAATGACTGTGGCAAAAGCAGTGCTGACTGAACAGGCCTCATCCAAGTGACTTGGGCAAAAGCAGTGCTGACTGAACAGGCCTCACGCTTATCCAAATGACTTTGGCAAAAGTAGACTCCAGAAGAAGCGGGGGTCAGTTACCGTCAAGGACACAGACAAACAAAATACAGGACAAGACACAATGCATTTCGACTTCTTGCTTCAGGCAAAAACGAATAACATTTAGGACAGTGAAAACGAAGAACGAGAAACCACTTATCTTCTCATATTCGGCGCAAATTTCAAAAATGGAGACACAGACCCAAGAGGTCGAATGTATGTCTTGTCCTGTACTTTGTGTCCTTGGAGGTAACTAATCCCCTCTCTTTCTAAAATTTGCTTCATTTTTCAGCCCTCAGTCACTCTGTTGTCCTTGATCGTGGAGATAACTGCCTGTTGTCATTGATAGTGGGGGTAACTGCCTGTTGTCATTGATAGTGGGGGTAACTGCCTGCATGTTGTCATTGATATGGGGGATAACTGCCTGTTGTCATTGATAGTGGAGATAACTGCCTGTTGTCATTGATAGTGGGGTAACTGCCTGCATGTTGTCATTGATATGGGGGATAACTGCCTGTTGTCATTGATAGTGGGGATAACTGCCTGTTGTCACTGATCGTGGAGATAGCTGCCTGTTGTCACTGATAGTAGAGATAACCGCCTGTGAGCAGAGGCTACACACCAACAATTCATGCGCCAAGGCCCTACTTGAGGAGTCGTGTATTTATACACTGACGCAGCCAGATTGTTTCGTGAATTTTCATTGTGTCTGAAAGTTGATTCTCCTCATTTCTTTTCATACGGCCATCAAGGTACAAGCCAGGTGGTGGTCCAAGCCGCCAATCAAAAATCACACGAACGGGACTATTTTGTGCGTTTGAGGCTGGCGCAAAGATAGGGTGGCGGGTGAGTGCAAAGGCCTGAAATGTGTGTCAAGGGAAGGTCGTGCATTTGGAGATAGTGATTTCATCGGTGAAGACCCCCCAAAACAAGGGAAATAATTGGGTGGGGGAGTTCTTTTCAGTTTAACACTACATGCTGCCTCAAATTCATGGTAGGCTTCAAAAGGCTGACATGGATCAGGCAGTGTGTTTTAGAGCAACATCCCAATGGAGGCGTGTGGCCAGAGCAGGCAGCGACAGCCCTGCCGGCCGACAGGGTGCCGGGGGGGCTGAATGCCGAGCCGTAACCGTTCCGCTGTGTGGTGGCACACCTGGTCAATACACAGCGCGGGCTGCAGCACTGTGCCCCAAAGCTGGCCACCGCTTCATTTAGAGAAGCGGAGATCAATCTCGTCTAAGTAATAGCTGGCGCGTGTTTATACCCCAAAGCTTTTGGACAGATTAATTAAATGGAGATGAATTTCGCGTACGTCCCATTCTGCTCTCTCTCTCTCTCTCTCTCTCTCTCTCTCTCTCTCCTCTCTCTCTCTCCTCTCTCTCTCTCTCTCTGTGAAGTAGGCATGTGACGGATTGTCTCTAGGTAGAGTTCATTTCTACAGGATGTTCAGTTATGTACATTGTTTAACAACCTACATGCCGATGCCTAGTGATCGTCATGTAAAGCGCATAATGAACAAGTTCAGATTTGGAGCTTCCAATATGGCTGTCCACCGTTTTTGCTACAGAAAACCAAACCTTTGTTACATGACTCATCAGTGTGTTCAGTGCGTACCGGCTCAATAGATGAAGTTTACTTCAAACTGGTCTGTCCAGGATTCCAAGATTACTACTGGAAGAAACATTCCCCCAAGGTTTCCTTACAATAGCAGTCTTCTTATTTTGTCTGTTCGCTCTAATTTTGTTAATGTCATCATCAACAAAAGACATTTTAACATCAAGGCTCTAAAGAACATTTGTTCTTTACTTTTACAAAACTATTCTCTTCCCCACCCCCCACCACCCACCCCCCTTCCATCCCCTTTTCTTTCTCTCTGGTCTCTCTCTCGGTTTGTGTGTGAGTGTACGTGTGTATGTGTGTGTCCATATTTGTTTGTGTGCGCACGCACGCGTTTGTACGAGCATGTGTGTGTGTGTGTGTGTGTGTGTGTGTAGTGCATGCGTGTGCACGCGAGCGTGTGTGTGTGTGTGTGTGTGTGTGTGTGTGTGTGTGTGTGTGTGTGTGTGTGTGTTGTGCACGCGCGCGCGCGCATAGTAATTGACAGACAGCAACAAAGCAACTTCTGTTAGGCTCTCACCTGTCTCAGCTGTTCACTCAGCTGCTTCGTTTTGCTGTTGCAGTTTCCGCAAGTCCTGCAAGTGCTTGCGTTCCGTCTGATTGTCGTGGTGACGTAACTGTTCCTGCAGATTGTTGACGTCATCCTGCAGGTCACGAATGGTGTTTTCGTACTCCGCTTGGCGCTGAGTGAGCTGAGACTGGAGAGAGTGGCGCTCTTCTTTTCCAAACCTGAAAGAGGAAAGCAAGAAAGGCGTGTTATGTGTGAGCTGATTCTTCTTTTTCCGTTACAATGCAGTTTAGCTCTACATCTTGCAGAAACTGCGCTCATGGGTTGATGTAAGAAATGAACGCCAACCCCTTTGTAGTCGTCGTCGGGCAGATCTGGTGACTCAATTTCCCTGTACTGAGTTCTTGCCTTTCACAGAGACAAAAAAGTCTCTCTCCCTCAAAGCAACAGCCACTATTGGGGTCAGTGAGTGTGCTGACCTAGATCTGCACAGAGAAAAAAAAAACACTTAAAATGCACTCTGTAACGGTAAAAAAAATACTATGTCGATCACCATCAGCTATGCATGATAATCCACGACGTTGATATGGACGGCACAGATTAGGTGGCATCACGCATTCATCTCAGATTATTCATGTATGTCAAATATTTCCCTGCAGCTAATAAACGTCCACAAAATCGGCAAATTAAAACGGAAAGAACCCACAGTGAGCAAAACGTGAACAAGGCTTGGATAAAATGAGTCATGCAGGCCGCAACAAACGCGTGGCGACCTCGCGCACGACAGGTGTCCTCCATAATCAGAGTCTGGTGTGAAAGCCTTTCAATGTAACGTGTAGGACTGAAGGCCATGGAGAGTACTTGTGTCAGCTTCAACAGTTTCAACTAAATCCGCAACTCTGAAGCAATTATTTTGCTTTCGCTTTCAATGAATGTCTATAAGGCTTTAGGTGGTGTCTATAAGGTCTAAAAGCCTAAAGTGATGTCTATAAGGCCTAAAAGCCTAACGTGATGTCTATAAGGCCTAAAGTGAGTCTATAAGGACTAAAGTGGTGAGGGCAAATCTTCACACCGGATGCCAGCATTTTATTGCCAAAGTCATGTCAAATACAGGTAATCTACTCCGGTGACCACTGGTCAGTGTTTCAAGCTGCTGGCTGCTCCGACAGAGAAACAACGGACCGGGTTGGAGGGGGGAAGGGGGCGCTTCACTGGCCGGGAAGGCCGAAGATAAAAAAAAAAAAAAGGAAGAGGTGAGAAAATGAGCACAGAAAGTGAATACAGCTTCACAGTCAGTGAATACATCAGGAGACAGAGGGCTTCCACCCATCAGTCAATGAATACATCAGGAGACAGAGGGCTTCCATCCATCAGTCCATGAATACATCAGGAGACAGAGGGCTTCCACCCATCAGTCAATGAATACATCAGGACACAGAGGGCTTCCATCCAGCCTTCCATCCATCAGTCAATGAATACATCAGGACACAGAGGGCTTCCATCCATCAGTCCATGAATACATCAGGAGACAGAGGGCTTCCATCCAGCCTTCCTTCCATCCATCAGTCCATGAATACATCAGGAGACAGAGGGCTTCCACCCATCAGTCCATGAATACATCAGGACACAGAGGGCTTCCATCCATCAATCAGTGAATACATCAGGAGACAGAGGGCTTCCACCCCCATCAGTCAATGAATACATCAGGAAACAGAGGGCTTCCATCCAGCCTTCCATCCATCAGTCCATGAATACATCAGGAGACAGAGGGCTTCCACCCATCAGTCCATGAATACATCAGGACACAGAGGGCTTCCATCCATCAATC
>JADBJO010002839.1:15000-17500 GCA_016801955.1 Conus betulinus
AGGAACACATGGTAAAACGACAGAATGTGGAGTGGGAACACATGGTAAAACGACAGAATGTGGAGTGGGAACACATGGTAAAACGACAGAATGTGGTGTAGGAACACATGGTAAAACGACAGAATGTGGAGTGGGAACACATGGTAAAACGACAGAACGTGGTGTAGGAACACATGGTAAAACGACAGAATGTGGTGTGGGAACACATGGTAAAAACGACAGAATGTGGAGTGGGAACACATGGTAAAACGACAGAATGTGGTGCGGAAACACATGGTAAAACGACAGGATGTGGTGGGGAACGAACCAGCAAAACATGGTACAACGACAGAATGTGGTGCGGAAACACATGGTAAAACGACAGAATGTGGTGCGGGACCACATGGTAAAACGACAGAATGTGGTGCGCAAACACATGGTAAAACGACAGAATGTGGTGGGGAACGAACCAGCAAAACATGGTACAACGACAGAATGTGGTGTGGGAACACATGGTAAAGCGACAGAATGTGGTGTGGGAACACATGGTAAAGCGACAGAATGTGGTGTGGGAACACATGGTAAAACGACAGAATGTGGTGTGGGGACACATGGTAAAACGAGAGAATGTGGTGTAGGAACACATGGTAAAACGACAGAATGTGCTGTGGGAACACATGGTAAAACGACAGAATGTGGTGTAGGAAACACATGGTAAAACGACAGAATGTGCTGTGGGAACACATGGTAAAACGACAGAATGTGGTGTAGGAACACATGGTAAAACGACAGAATGTGCTGTGGGAACACATGGTAAAACGACAGAATGTGGTGTAGGAACACATGGTAAAACGACAGAATGTGGAGTGGGAACACATGGTAAAACGACAGAACGTGGTGTAGGAACACATGGTAAAACGACAGAATGTGGAGTGGGAACACATGGTAAAACGACAGAATGTGGTGTGGGAACACATGGTAAAACGACAGAATGTGGTGTAGGAACACATGGTAAAACGACAGAATGTGGTGTGGGAACACATGGTAAAACGACAGAATGTGGTGTAGGAAGGAAGACATGGTAAAACGACAGAATGTGGAGTGGGAACACATGGTAAAACGACAGAATGCGGTGTGGGAACATATGGTAAAACGACAGAATGTGGTGCAGGAACGACCCCATCAGATTTTGGTTCAGATCCGGACTGGGCGGCGGATCCTACATCTGTTTAGAAAAGTGGACGAGGGAATGTCTCCTATATCGTCCTGTGCGCTCTGTGTTGTCACTTCTGCCAGGTGATACGGTGTCGTTAAGCAGCATTCGTTTGGGGTGATGAGCGTATTTCTTTCATCATAGGAGCAAGAGTTTCTCTACTTGTTTATTATTCACTGTTTTCCTGTCTCTGCCTCATTTAACATTTTCTGTCATAAACTGAGTACGCAAAACCTACACTACAAAGTTTCACCAAAACCTACACTACAAAGTATCACCAAAACCTACACTACAAAGTTTCACAAAAGCCAGTGGAACATGGAAGATGGCCCAATTAAAAAAAAAAAGCCATTCCGTTTTCGCACAGATCCAAAACGGATCCGGATTAAACGATGGAACAGAGATCACTTCACCAAGATTACAACTAATGTTCAACTGAACATGAACACCGTCCATCAATCTCTGTTACGAACTGAGAGCTGTACAGGATGTGACATACTTTCACAGAACGTTTAAAACTGTCCACAAATATCAACACCAACATTTCGTATTTTCCGTGTCCTACTTGAACAAACACAGGGAAAGTTAGTCTTTCTGCCCCTGCCGACTCCTTCTTCACCTGGTGGAGTAATACTTGTTGTTTACACCTGCAAACTGACTTCGAAAGTGAACCCAGTGTCTGCTGAACAGGGTGGAGGTCTAGGCTTCCCAAGCGCCCTTCTAGCTCCACCTGGCGTTTCTCTATGCACATAACAATATCCCAGTGTCAAAGCTCCTGTACCATCCAATTCAGTTTTTCACTCTGTCCCCTAAATTCCTGTATTTCCATGCCTTTCTCAATGTCAAAATTTTGGGTACTGAATTCATACAACATGACGACATGGATACACTAAAACCGATGTTTTCAAAGACTCGGAAGTGGCCTCTTTGGATGAATGCTATCCTGGGAAGAGACAAAGACTAATAATCACTACTAAACAACAAAATGAATAAATAAATAAATAATAAGTAAATAAATAAAACAAATAAATAAACGAAAACAAGAGGGAGAGAGGAAAGTGTGCGCAGATTTGTCCCATCAGACATAATGGTAGTATGCAGCCTGCGCACATGCATAAAAACGTGACAGGTGCAGATAAATGTTCATGTATGTATGCATGGCTGTGGAAGGAATCGAATGAATCATTGGCATTATTTTGTTAGATTGTTCCTGTGGCAATGCAAAGCATAAGCAATATTGACTTGAATTGTTTTGTATGGCAATGCAAAGCATGACAATTGTTCGCTTCAACTGTTTGTGTAGTAATG
>JADBJO010002839.1:30000-32500 GCA_016801955.1 Conus betulinus
GTGACTGGGTCTGTTTACCTCGTGAACGATCGCACAGCCGCGGCGCACGCTGGTGACGTCATTGCCGGCAGTGGAGAAGGGGAGTGGTGCAAAGGGGAGAGTGGATCCGAGAGTCACCGATGATTGCCGGGAAGAACCGAATGCCAGACCGGCAGCCAGACACGCGACAACAGACAGAAAAGCCCGTTTTTCTGCCCGTGTTTAGGGAATTATTGTTTCGGTCAGTGATGTTGCAACTGGACGATGTGTGTGTGTGTGTGTGTGTGTGTGTGTGTGTGTGTGTGTGTGTGTGTGTGTGTGTGCAATAATGATGGTAGCAGTAATAATGAAAATAATAATGATGATAGTCATCAAGTGACAAGCCATTTGACATGTCAGAAACTCGACAGAGAGCACGAACATTTACGGAGCGGAGATTTTAAAAAGAAAAAAAAAAGAAAGAGAAAGAAAAGAAAGAAAAAGAAAAAAGTGTTAAGTTAGATCTTGTGACATGCACTACACGAGATATTCAGCAGTGTAGTGACACTAGCAGGATCTTTGTCATGTAGTTACCATTTTTAGACGGGACGAAGAGGAAGCTTGAAGCCTTATCATAAGACATAAGCCTGTCGCAAACACATTGAACTACGATAGCGTGTGTGTGTGTGTGTGTGTGTGTGTGTGTGTGTGTGTGTGTGTGTGTGTGTGTGTGTGTGTGTGTACGGTGTGTGTGTGTATGTGCGGTGTGTGTGTGTGTGTGTGTGTGTGTGTGTGTGTGTAACGTTGAACCGACAGGAGCAAGTGAAGATTGAAACCTGATGGGTGATAGCTGTAACAAGGGGAATTCGCTGCCTCCAAACTGCCTGGTTCATATCCTGTTGGGACGAATGCGTTTAAAGCAGACATCGATATCCCCCACTGTTTGTCTTACATCATTGTAATAAGGTGGAAAAAAAAAATATTTGCAATTATCTGCGAGAACTGTACAGGGACATGACTGTACGGGGTCATGCCGGGAACTGTACAGGGTCATGCCGGGAACTGTACAGGGTCATGCCGAGAACTGTACAGGGAATGACAGGAACGGGAACTGTACAGGGACATGCCGGGAACTGTACAGGGTCATGCCGGGAACTGTACAGGGTCATGCCGGGAACTGTACAGGGACATGTACCGGGAACTGTACAGGGTCATGCCGGGAACTGTACAGGGATATGCCGGGAACTGTACAGGGTCATGCCGGGAACTGTACAGGGATATGACGGGAACTGTACAGGGTCATGCCGGGAACTGACATGCCGGGAACTGTACAGGGACATGCCGGGAACTGTACAGGGACATGCCGGGAACTGTACAGGGTGCCGGGAACTGTACAGGGAATGCCGGGAACTGTACAGGGATATGCCGGGAACTGTACAGGGTGATGCCGGGAACTGTACAGGGTGCCGGACTGTACAGGGTCATGCCGGGAACTGTACAGGGACATGCCGGGAACTGATGCATGGGAACTGTACAGGGATGACGGGAACTGTACAGGGGACATGACGGGAACTGTACAGGGTGGTCATGCCGGGAACTGTACATGTACAGGGGGTGTACATGACATGCCGGAACTGTACATGCCGGGAACATGGAACATGCCGGGAACTTACAGGGACATGACGGGAACTGTACAGGGTCATGCCGGGGAATGTACAGGGTCATGCCGGGAACTGTACAGGGTCATGCCGGGAACTGTACAGGGACATGCCGGGAACTGCACAGGGATATGCCGGGAACTGTACAGGGATATGCCGGGAACTGCATGCCGGGAACTGACAGGGATGCCGGGAACTGTACAGGGATCATGCCGGGCCGGGAACTCTACAGGGACATGCCGGGAACTGTACAGGGACATGCCGGGAACCAGGGAACTGTACACTGTACAGGACATGCCGGGAACTGTACAGGGACATGCCGGGAACTGTACAGGGACATGCGGGAACTGTACAGGGACATGCCGGGAACTGTACATTACCGGGACATGCTTGGGAACTGTACAGGGACACATGCCGGGAACTGTACAGGGACATGCCGGGAACTGTACAGGCTGCCGGAACTGTACAGGGACATCACGCTGGGAACTGACACGGGACATCATGCATGGGAACTGTACAGGGACACGGGAACTGTATGCTTGGAACTGTACAGGGACATCACGCTGGGAACTGTACAGGGACATCATGCTGGGAACATGCCGGGAACTGTACAGGGACATCACGCTGGGAACTGTACAGGGACATCACGCTGGGAACTGTACAGGGACATCATGCTGGGAACTGTACAGGGACATCATGCTGGGAACTGTACAGGGACATCATGCTGGGAACTGTACAGGGACATCATGCTGGGAACTGTACAGGGACATGTTTGGGAACTGTACAGGGGACATTCCATCTAAATGCAGTCGGCTACAGTCTAAGAAGACCTCAAGCTTGCCTGCTTTTGCCCTGATATCACCAGTATGTAGCTCCACCCCCCC
>JADBJO010002839.1:37500-40000 GCA_016801955.1 Conus betulinus
CTATTCATCTGACACAGGAAAGAAGGTCAAGAGAAGGAGTACCAGTGCTGCCGGGCGTGAACTGTTAGTGAGAGGAAATTTCAATAGGATCAGGGTCACGCTTCCGTCCCTTCTGCAAGTGGCTGGCACGACACAGGGCACATGACAACATATTTAACAACTGCCTCCTATGTTGGAAACACGGCACTGAAGTTTACGACGTGTGAAAGTGAGATAATAACATTCATGTCGTGAAATGAACTAAAAAACTGATCGTCCATTTCAAATCATTGCAATAAACTGCACAAATTGTCAACGATTGACTTCAACACAACGGCCAGTATGTCTGCACAAGATCGAATAACAACTAATAAGGCCCAGCGCACAAAATGTATCATTTCTCCTCTTACCAAATGAAATTTGTTTCGCAGTGACAGCAAAAAAAAGATAATGCATGAAAATGGTTGCCAATACACATACAGACATCGAATACACACACAGAGCAGCGTGTGTGTGTGTGTGTGTGTGTGTGTGTGTGTGTGTGTGTGTGTGTGTGTGTGTGTGTGTGTGTGTGTGTGTGTGTGTGTGTGTGTGTGTGTATCAGACACTTTTAATGAAAAGCTAAAATAACATTTCCATAATCATATTTACCACTAAACACGACATGAGAATTACTTAGCATTCAAATGTGTGACAACCAATGATAGAATTTGCCATTGAATTACCCCTTCACCCCCCCCCCCCCCCCCCCCCCCCCCCCCCCCCCCCCCGCCCCCCCGCCCCACACACACACACACTGTGCAATGTCATACTGTGCAGGCTGCACTTTCCTCAGTTGCAGGACCAGACTGACATTGCCTGTGCGCAGTGACCCCACAGGCTGCTCTGTCTGTATGCCGTTCTATTCACGTGGAATGGATGACACTGCCTCTGCGCAGTGACCCCACAGGCTGCTCTGTCTGTATGCCGTTCTATGCACGTGGAATGGATGACACTGCCTCTGCGCAGTGACCCCACAGGCTGCTCTGTCTGTATGCCGTTCTATTCACGTGGAATGGATGACACTGCCTCTGCTCTGTCTGTATGCCGTTCTATTCCGTGGACAGATGCTGCCTCTGCGCAGTGACCCCACAGGCTGCTCTGTCTGTATGCCGTTCTATGCACGTGGAATGGAATGGATGCACTGTGCGCAGTGACCCCCACAGGCTGCTCTGTCTGTACGCCGTTCTATGCACGTAGAATAGCTGCCTCCTTTGCCTTGTATCAAGTTGTTTATTTTCGTTATTGGGGTCACTAATGTCCAACCCAGTCCATAAGCGACAGTAAGGTCAGTCTGTGGGACAGGACGTGTGGCGGCACAAACAAAAGCTCGATCGTCCGAAGAGGTACAAAAGTGGCACAACACGCGAGGCCGCTCTATCGTAACAACACTGTTGACCAGTTGTTGAGTCACAAACCTCGCCACTTGACTTCACACAGAAACTGAAGAAAGACGTCCACTGTTCCAGGGTCGTGTTGTTCTGCTGCCCATGTTCTGTGGCATGTCGCCCCAAGGACATGGTTCGTCAATCAACGGCGAGTCTGCAGTTGACGGTTGTCCAGCCACACGTGACCCTGACCTCTGTGGTAGGAGAGCGGTAGTGTGGACAGGCATCAGAAGAGTAGCCAGGTGGTGACCGTTGGTAAACCGTGATCATTTTCAAGCTCCTGCTGCACCAGCGGTGGAATAGAAAGGAAGTAAATCATCGTGCTCATTCATCGTCACTTCAAGTTCGACCCTTGGCCGTTACAGCGTCTGGTGTAGCCGAAAGGAAGTAAATCATCGTGCTCATTCATCGTCACTTCAAGTTCGACCCTTGGCCGTTACAGCGTCTGGTGTAGCCGAAAGGTAGTAAATCATCGTGTTCACCGTTACAGCGTCTGGTGGATGCTGGGCAGTCAGGCCTCTCCACAGCCTGTGTCAGTGGTCATGCTCAGCAAGACAGATGCCAGGAGAGAGAGAGAGAGAGAGAGAGAGAGAGAGAGAGAGAGAGAGAGAGAGAGAGAGAGAGAGAGAGAGAGAGAGAGAGAGACAGAGAGAGAGAGAAAGAGACAGACAGACAGACAGACTGACAGACAGAGACAGTGACAAAGACAGACAGACAGACAGAAGGAGAGAGGGAGACAGACAGACAGACAGACGGACAGAGATGACACTGTCTGCCCAGGACTTTTTCCCTCGTTGTTATTGTTGTTGTTGTCGTTGTTGTTGTTGTTGTTGTTGTTGCTTTTGTGGTTGTTGTCGTTGCTGTTGTTGTTGTTTCGTGTCTGGGCCGTCTTTACCCTCCATTGCATACACATATGCATGGTCGTACCGGGCTGGTTTACGGCGACTGATACCTGCCGGGAGAACCAGTTTCAGTCCTCTCTGCCAGTACATGCAACAAAGTCATCTTACGTTCCCTGTGTGAACTATGGAGAAGCCATCTGAAACACTGGGTCTTGATCATCTCTCTCTCTCTCTCTCTCTCTCTCTCTCTCT
>JADBJO010002839.1:47500-50000 GCA_016801955.1 Conus betulinus
TGCAGCAGATCAGCCAGATATTGAGAGAGAGGGGAGAATTCAAAAACATTATCGCAGAGTGATGAAACTTTGTTTGAGATCCTTTTCTGGACAGAAAGCCAGTGAAGAGAACACAATCATGGGGACATGTAGTCCGATGTAGATGACCAAAGATGAGGAATGATTTCGGATCTTCTGACTTTTTTTTTTTTTGTAATAAGACAACATGTGGAACTGGACAAAAGAGCAGCACAGCACAGTACTTCAAAGGAGAGGGTACAAACGCACACACAAGGCTTTTAGTGGCGTCTTCGGCAAGGAGATGACGCATGGAAACATGGCGACGGAGTTGAAAAAAAAAACAAATCTGAACGACATTAGCAAGCCGTTGTTGACAGAAAAGAGTCTGATTCAGCGTCACACTGAGGTTATGAGCAGAAGAAGAAAGAGTAATCAATGAGTCAATGAAATCGATAGAAGCCGGGAAAGAGAGATGATTACAATACTTTAATGAACAGATCGACATCATTTCAGTTATGGCTTTGTTCAGTTGACATTTGTTTGAGCCACCTAGTGTTTGAAGGGAGATACACGGGACAGAATGATTCCAACCATAGTCCGATGATAAAAAAAAAAAGTTCCGAAATATACAGCTGATTATCTCCAGAGAAACTGTGATGAAAAGAAAATAGCGGAGACAGGGTAAGTTTACAAAATGAAAAAGGACTGTTTCAAGCACTTAACCCTGTGGCACACCATGCAGTAATGGAGCGGGGCTGGAACCAGAACCATTGACAAAAGCAAGTTGACGACGTGTCATCTCTCCTTCTCCCCGACTTCTGTGAAGAAAAAAAAAATCACTGGAATCACTGGAATGAGTGTATAGCGTTTGGGGCCTAAAATTGCTGGAATAGAGTGCATAGCGTTTGGGGCCTAAAATCACTGGAATAGAGTGCATAGCGTTTGGGGCCTAAAATCGCTGGAATAGAGTGTATAGCGTTTGGGGCCAAATCGGTAACTCTGGACTCGGACCTAATGTATTGATGTCACATTTCAGGCGTTAGAACTCACCTCTGACCTTGTTAGCTGGCACTTCTGAAAAAATAAGAGCCGTCCCTGTCATTTCAGTCTGTCTGCTTGGAACTACCTATAGCATGTGTCCTACTGGGCATACGAAGGGATGGGGAGGGGGGGGGGATGGATGGGTGAAATTAACTTTCAGACACAATTAACATTCTCAGAGCAATGTAATTGTGTCTGTCTGGAAAGAACGGAATCCTTTGGATTACTACTACTACTACTACTACTACTACTACTCTCTCTCTCTCTCTCTCTCTCTCTCTCTCTCTCTCTCTCTCTCTCTCTCTCTCTCTCTCTCTCTCTCAATCTGTCTGTCCGTCTATCTATATCTATCTGTCTGTCTATCTACCTATCTGTCTATCTGTCTAATCGTCTGTCCATCTGTCAGTCTGTCTATCTATCTGTCTATCTACCTATCTGTATGTCTGTCTGTCTATCTATCTATCTACTTATCTATCTGTCTCTCTCTATCTATCTCTCTATCTGTCTTTCTCTCTATCATCTGTCTGTCTGTCTATCTATCTTTATTATCTATCTATCTATCTATCTATCTATCTATCTATCTATCTATCTATCTCTCTGTGTGCCTGTCTATCTGTCAGTCTATCTATCTGTCTATTTATCCGTCCGTCTATCTATCTATCTGTCCGTCTGCCTGTCTATCTGTGTGTGTGTGTGTGTGTGTGTGTGTGTGTGTGTGTGTGTGTGTGTGTGTGTGTGTGTGTGTGTCCAAATAGTGCTGTCTTAAGTTGTTGTTTTTTTTTCTCCATCATATAAAATAAAAACAGAACGATTAAATGTAAGCTAGCTGACAGTGGTCCATGAATAAATGACATTGACTTCAAAGCAGATCAGAAGTAAGAAAAACCTATTTTACATTCAGTTGCTACGGCCTTGTAAACAAATATGGCATCTGCTTTCACTTATCAGCAACATGGCGTCTTCTACTTTCACTTTTTCTGCAACATGGCGTCTACTTTCACTTTTTCTGCGACACATGGCGTCTACTTTCACTTTGTCTGCAACATGGTGTCTACTTTCACTTCGTCTGCTGCTACATAGCGTCTACTTTCACTTCGTCTGCAACATCTAGACTGAGCTTCCTTCTTTTCCAACGACGGCAGTCGTAATTGATGCCCACTACTCCCTGAGACTCCATGAGTGACCTTATCTCCAAGTCATCTGACAACGTAATTGATGCCCACTACTCCCTAGTTGACCTTATCTTCAAGTCATCTCACAGCAGCCGTTGGAGACAGAGAATCTGAGCATGTGAGAGGAATGGGTTTGAACCATGCAGCTGGTGCCTGGTGGTAATGGTAATGTTTTATTATAGCCTAGCCGACCGCAAAGGGCCATCAGGGCTGTCACCGCGTTAAAGTTAACTCACAAGTCAAGAAAAAAAAAAAAAAAAACTTATTATTCATACAACTCTTTAAAA
>JADBJO010002839.1:55000-127500 GCA_016801955.1 Conus betulinus
AAAATTTTTAAACCATGCATGTGCTTTATAAAAGTGCGAGAAAAAGACCAAAAACATTTTTTGCAAAAACCATGTAATAATCCACATTGAACAAGCTTAAGGCTGGAAATGCCTAAGATGCCACTGATATGGTATGATATAGGAAAACTGTGTACCGTTTCTTATAGAGCAAAAAACAAATAAAAAACAAACATTATGCTTTTCAACCTGTTGGATCTTTTTCAGGCAGGACAAATAACATTCAGTTTAAACTATGAAAATATTAGACAAACAGACAGGCACTTACCTCTTAGGTAGTGAAAACGTGTTGAGTTTGTTTTTAATTTGTTTGGCCATCAAGTTGTGCTTTTGCTGGTATTTCAATTGCCACCAGCATTCACCCTAATTTAAGATCCGTTTGACTCAAGTTTCATCATTTAATGATGATAAAAAGTTAATATTTTCTAAGTTATCAACTGTTTTATGGGTTTCAGTGAAATCACCTCATATACACAATTCAAGTCTTAGTCTGTCTTGTTCATATACACTGTATTTAATGTTTTGTTTTTGACATAATTTGATGATCATTAAAAATAGGGGAAAAAAGGGGCAAACAAAACTGGTTCAGATTGAGGGAATCTGCTTCAAACATCAGTTTTTATTGGAAACCCCGAACCCATTTAAATCTGTTCTTTTTCAGTTTTGTCACTAGTTTAAAAATGCTTCAGCCAATTTTAAATTTATTAACATTCATTTTCAGAAGTACCTTTTTATGTCGGTCTGAATGCCGCCGCCACCATCCTGCTGCCACCACCACCACCCTTTGTTTTCTAATTACATAAATGACATCAGGTACAGTTCCAATATCCAAGATACTTGTAAAAAAAAGCACCATATATACTTCCACCTACAGTTGCTGAGCTGTTCAAAAGCTATGTTGACATTTCATGTACAGAACATTGATTACCTGATATGTGTGAGATAGGTAGAAGTCTGGAAGAGACTCAAGAAGTTGGCTGGCTGTAGAGGTCACTTGCTGGTCCATTGTTTCCAGGGTCTGCTTTTGGCAGTGGTACCCCTTATTGGTTTGATGTTTTTCTGTGTCTTCTAATTTGCTGATTTATTGATGGTCTGGTTGCTATTAATTCTACATTGCCATCTCCACCTGAGATTTCAGATTTTTTTTTTTTTTTTTGGTACAAATGCCATTCACATGTTGAATAAAGAAATGAACAATATGAGAAAGGTATGCTAGTTTGGGACCTTCCCTAACCAACACCTTTTTACATCATTTTTTCTATGAAAAGTTTCCATCTTTTATAGGAATAGGATTCATTTTGAAAAGAGAAAGAACAAACTCTTTTCTTTTCATGTTGTTAAACTTTTCATTTGTGTCATTTAAACTTTCTCCAGTACAGCAGATGAAAAGTGAAAGAAAAATAGTTATCACATATCGTAAAGAGTGGAGGGGCAGTGTCACTTTCTCTCTGTCTCAATGCTAGTGACTACACCCCTGATACACCTCTCATTCGAATGACCACATGAGACTGAACTTCACATTCCAGTTCTTTTATTGCCCAAATGTTGCTGTTGGGGCATAGGTGATGAGGTCATACAATGATAAGAACCCTACATCCCTAACTAAATGGGCGAGCCGAATATGATGTTTGCCCAATTAATTTTCAAATTTGCCCCACAGTAGATTCCCTTAGCTAAAAAAAAAAAAAACCCACTGAGCTATCTGGAACAAAAGACAAAAAATACATTCTTAGCTTTCTAACAGTAGTATTAGGATCATGACAACATTCATCAAAATATTAACATAAGTGTGAAACACATGAAAAAATATGTAACAGGAATTACCCCTAAAAAATAAAAGTGAAAAGAACAAAGGAATACTAACATAAGTGATACACAAGAACAAATTACTTAACAGGAAATACTCTTAAAGAATAAAAGTGACAAGGAAAAAAGACATTGGTTTATTTGCAAATTGATGTCATAGAGGGCTAGGAACTTGAGGCCATGGGTGGATCTTGAACTCAAACCACACTATTGGTTTTCACATCACTGCACTAGCCGCTTATACCTGGTTATTCCCACCTTACCTAAAGAAATATTGGTACGGACATGTACATAACATTATAAACACAGCCAACTTCCCTAAGAAGCATTGGCGTGCCTATCCTTTAGAGGCTTTAGCACTTCACACCACAGACTGCGACATTTCAACTCTTACAGTTTTAACAGTCCAACTGTGGACTTCTTCTGTTACATGGACTTGCCCTATTATCTGGCAGTGTCCAGCACACATTTAGCTAAGGACCTCAAGAACCATGCATCCTCATCACCCCCAAACAGGCTTTACCCATTTCAAGGTTTCCACCAAGCTGAGAGAAACTATAAAAGGAAGGGGTCACCTTGTCTCAGTCCCACAACTAGGGACTGATCTAGCTCCTTGGAGAAAAGATGGAAAAGAACACAGTAGGAACAAGCATAATAAACCCCGTGACAAATTCCAGTGAGCAGGCAAGGCAAAACCAAAACCAAATGTTTTCATTTAACAATATACATACACTTTCTCTAACAATCTACACACTTTTTCTCTCATACAGTATCCCATAATAAAAAATAATGGAGGGAAGAGGAAAATAAACCCACAGAAAAGAGGAATAAAATAAACCATTCAAAACCAAACCTAAAGGAAACAAAAACAACAAAAAAAATAAAAACTGAATATCAGGCAAATAATTCTTTTAGATCAGTCAGTAGACTGATAGTGGAAGGGAGGTAACCTGGCCTTTTCACAAGACCTTGCAACAAACAATTTGCACCCAAACTTCTCTGCGGTCCAACATAGAGAAGATCATTTGGTCCATCCCAAAGCATTATCATGACAATTTTCCCAGGGATTCTCCTTAGCCTGGCGCGGTTTGAACGTCTGTTTCCTCCACACATGCCAGAGCCTAAAACCAAGGAAAGTGTGTGGCCTCACCCAAGGCAACACACACACAAATTTTAAATCCAGCTTCTTAGTTAGCTCAAATTTATTATGACAAGGACAAATGTACACCCAAAAAAGTAAATAAAAAAAATTACCACACAAAAAGAAAACATCGTGTCCAGGAGAATTTCTAGCCGGGAACGCTCTCAACCCTGATAATTCTGGCACTATTTTCCTTAACATTAGCTGGTCCCAAAACAAAACCCCCGAAAAACTATTCAACACATCTTAACCCAAAATAAAAGTCATTTCAACACCAACCTGGAGGCAGCAGACAGACTGGGATGTGATGTGTGTCTTGATCTGAGGGGGGGGGGGGGGGGGGGGGGGGGGGGGGGGGGGGGGGGGGGTCAGGAGCCTTCTGACTCGCGCCAAACTTCAGGCACCGGTGATGTAATTCTCTTGAAGGAGCCAATCGCTAGCAACTCTCACCCAGAATGGTAGCTTCCTTTTAGGTTTGAAATGCTTGTACTTACTGTTTACTCACAGCCCTACACTACTCTATTATTTGTAATTACTATCAATATCTCTAATAAACTAATAATAAACTACTAAAGGCTAGAACGAAGAGCCCTAACTAGACCCAATCTGAAAGTAGAAACAAACCGGGTCACTTCTGAAAGGGAAATAACACACCCTGTGTCTAGTTGCCAACTCTGGGAACTAATATGTGAGGTTGCTTCCCTTTGACCGCAGATGTCATTGATATGTCACACATACCTCACTTGTTAATATTCATTTACCTGGGGTTTTTTTTTTCAGACAACAGGGATCAAGGTGGACGCATTCCATGGTTATCTAAGTAACTCCTACATTGGTTACTGTTTGATGACTGCTGTGGCCACTGTCCTGCTCAGGCATTCCAATGACCCCACCACCATCACTGCTGTTCTGCTGTCTCGCACAGTGGTGAGTTATAAAGAAAGCTTTTTCTCTGTGTTGTCATTCTGTTCATTTGAGCAATGTACATAGTGGACAGCTTGACATCAAGAGCAATACATGGTGTGAAATGCAGAAGATGCATGCATGGATACCTAGCTGCCTATCTGCTGCGTAGTCCCATGGCTGTTCTGTCACAGGCTCAGTCCCACAGTCCTCAGGCAGCCTTTCAGAGGAGACCCTGCACTCTGCTGAGTTGCTTTGGTACTGTTCAGTGACGCCTGTTCAGATCCAGCCATGTGATATTTACTTTGGTACTGTTTACTGACGCCTGTTCAGATCCAACCATGTGATGTTTAATTTGGTACTGTTCAGTGATGTCTGTTTCAGATCCAGCCATGTGATATTTACTGTGGTACTGTTCAGTGACGCCTGTTCAGATCCAGCCATGTGATACTATAACCCATTGCTGATGATGATGTTGATAATTACAGACTTTGTAGAGCCATCATCATGAGGGAGCATCCTCTTCCTGAGGGTGCCATGTCCATCAACGGACAGTCTAGGCAGACTGCAATATGGACAGTCATGTGTGACATGAACGGACAGTCTAGGCAGACTGCAATATGGACAGTCATGTAGTGACCATGAACGGACAGTCCTGGCAGACTGCAATATGGACAGTCATGTAGTGACCATGAACGGACAGTCCTGGCAGACTGCAATATGGACAGTCATGTAGTGACCATGAACGGACAGTCTAGGCAGACTGCAATATGGACAGTCATGTAGTGACCATGAACGGACAGTCTAGGCAGACTGCAATATGGACAGTCATGTAGTGACCATGAACGGACAGTCTAGGCAGACTGCAATATGGACAGTCATGTAGTGACCATGAACGGACAGTCCTGGCAGACTGTGCAATATGGACAGTCATGTAATGACCATGAACGGACAGTCTAGGCAGACTGCAATATGGACAGTCATGTAGTGACCATGAACAGACAGTCTAGCAGACTGCAATATGGACAGTCATGTAGTGACCATGAACGGACAGTCCAGGCAGACTGTGCAATATGGACAGTCATGTAGTTAATACTTAATGTCATTTTGCAGATGCGAGTGCTTATGACGATGAAGTACTAACAGAATTTATGGATCCTTGTGCAGGGAGCAGCAGCACTGGCAGCATTGGTCATCGCCTACAGGCACTTCTCTACAGATATCTTAACTCCACAGTAAGTGTGAACAGACTTTTCCTTGGTGTATTCTAGGTAAGTTTTTGTATGTGTTTGTGTCTGTGGTTTCTACTACACACACACAATCTGCGGCACTCCCTGTTTGTAACAAATCACACACAGAAATCTCACTTTCAGCAAAAGAAAAAGAAATCATCTACTTAAGGTTCTCTTAACCATAATCCCAGTTTGCATTGAACTCAGGTGTAACAATTTCTTGCTTTTTTAGCATGCAGTTTTTTTCTTTACAGTGTCCTTGGATACAGCATATTACTTGCATGGCCATTAAAACATCAAAATAATAGCTGATGTAAGACAAGAATCCAGTCGGCGCTTCCTGTATGCAGGCGCTTGCACTTGGTATCTTACAGGGTGCTGTACAGTATCTGCGTTCAGTTTCAGCTTCAGTGGAAACTTCCATGTCTGAACTCTGAATGTTTCTTCAGTGAAGAAACTTTTACTGTTTCCTCAAACAGCAGTCTCAAGGTTGTTAAGGGAAACTTTCACTTTTAAAAGGAGGAGGATTGATGTGACTGAAGAGATGCAAAAACAGGCATTCAAGACAGAAAAACAAAATCTGCCACAGCAGAACAGTTTGAGCTTCATTCTTAGACTTTGGCTACAATACTGAAGAACAGGCATGAGCTCAGAGAGGAATTCTGCTGCAGCACTGTTGCCTTCCTTCCATCAATGTTTTCCACAAGCCAAGTACAGTGAGGTTGACATTGAACTTGCCAGCAGGGTTGGCTACTCAAGCTCTCTCTGTTTTTCTCTCTCTCTCTCTCTCTCTCTCTCTCTCTCTCTCTCTCTCTCTCTCTCTCTCTCTCTCTCTCTCTCTCTCTCTCTCTCTCTCTCTCTCTCTCTCTCTCTCTCTCTCTCTCTCTCTCTCTCTCTCTCTCTCTCAGTGTCCCATGTGTGTTGAAAACTGAAAGGGATTTTTTTTAGAAATCAGATTTTAAGCAGAAAGCTAATGATTTTCCCAAAAGGTGTGGATCAGTTGGACGTAAGCTGAATTCAGGTTTTTAATGCACAATGGAAAACAGAAATTTTTTAAGCACAATGGAAACAGAAATTTGATGAGAAAATACAAAGATTTCAGATCATAGACATGCTTTTCTGTGGTGGGGGGGAGGAATATTTGTATTTTTACAAAGCTTTTTCATTCTAACCAAGCAGCAGGCTTGAAAGGCCGGGATTTACAGAAGACAAGTCATTTCTGTTTGTTTTCTAAACATGGCTGTATCTGACCTAATGTGCTATATGCATTGGGGGAAAAAAAATCCTGTTTGATGTGGATGGCTACACTCGGTGAGGAATATTTTTTTGTATGTAGATCTGATATCAAGAGAGAAAAAAAATTATACAGATAACCTAACATCTAGCTTGGTTCATTGTGTTAAAGCAGAAATAAGAAAAGGCATGATTATCCGTTATGATAGAGCCTGTTATATAACGACAGTATTATGAAGGAACCATACCTTACTGATGATCATGGCAAGCCAAAAACCATTTTAAAGTTCTGAGTTTCTGCATTAAGTCATTAAAGTTCTGAGTTCTGCATTAAGTCATTAAAAGTCTGAGTTCTGCATTAAGACATTAAAGTTTTGAGTGCTGCCTTAGGTCTTTTAAGTTCTGAGCTCTGCCTTAAGTCATTAAAGTTCTGAGTTCTGCATTAAGTCATTAAAGTTCTGAGCTCTGCCTTAAGTCATTAAAGTTCTGAGTTCTGCATTAAGTCATTAAAGTTCTGAGTTCTGCATTAAGTCATTAAAGTTCTGAGCTCTGCCTTAAGTCATTAAAGTTCTGAGATCTGCATTAAGTCATTAAAGTTCTGAGTTCTGCATTAAGTCATTAAAGTTCTGAGTTCTGCATTAAGTCATTAAAGTTTTGAGTTCTGCCTTAAGTCATTTAAGTTCTGAGTTCTGCATTAAGTCATTAAAGTTCTGAGTTCTGCATTAAGTCATTAAAGTTCTGAGTGTTGCTTTAAGTCATTAAAGTTCTGAGTTCTGCATCAAGTCATTAAGTTCTGAGTGCTCCCTTAAGTCATTAAAGTTCTGAGTTCTGCGTTAAGTCATTAAAGTTCTGAGTTCTGCATTAAGTCATTAAAGTTCTGAGTTCTGCATTAAGTCATTAAAGTTCTGAGTTCTGCATTAAGTCATTAAAGTTTTTTGAGTGCTGCCTTCACTGGTGATGCGTGATGGAGTCCTGATATCAGCTGGTGCCTGTGGTGCCAGCACCAGTGAACCTTCACTTTGTGTGAATCCACTTCTGGCTGGGCTGACCCTTGCTGTTCACTTTAGTGAACCTTCTCTGTGTGTGAATCCACTTCTGGCTGGGCTGACCCTTGCTGTTCACTTTAGTGAACCTTCTGTGTGTGTGAATCCACTTCTGGCTGTGCTGACCTTTGCTGTTCACTTTAGTGAACCTTCTCTGTGTGTGAATCCACTTCTGGCTGGGCTGACCCTTGCTGTTCACTTTAGTGAACCTTCTCTGTGTGTGAATCCACGTCTGGCTGTGCTGACCTTTGCTGTTCACTTCACTGGCCCATTCTTTCCTTCTGTCTGTATTCTTCCAAGGGGAAGGTGTGACATGAAAAACAGAGGCCCTGCACTTGCGTTTTCCATGCATCTACCTGGAGCACATCCTGTGGAGCACTCTGTGTCAGCATGCAGTGACACTGACAAGTTTTTAAAATGCAGCACTGCTGGTCCAGGCTTGTTTCTGTCACACTCAGTCAGCACACGACATCACAGACTCATGGCACAGGCTGTGAGAGACTTCATTGCTGCAGATGAAACTCATGTGGATGGAGATGATTTTTTTTTTTTTTTTTTTTTTTCAAAAGATGACAACCAGTATGTGTGTTGTGTCACGTATTTTTTATTTTTGTTTTAAACGACATTTGTTTTCACATTTAAATGCCATCTTGCATAGCTTCAGCGTTAAAAATTTGTTTCAGAAGCCTTTCAAAACTGTCCTGTATGTTTGTTTTAATACCTGGTTTTTTTTTTTTTCTCCCCAAAGCAGAAATCACTTTTAATGAAGGAGCTTTCAGATGAGTGTTGATCATTCATGTCTTTGTTTTTTGTATTGTTGTTGTAGATATCTGATTTTCTTTTGATATGTGTAAATGAATGCCTTTTCTGGGTTGATTGTGATTGTTTTCAGCATCTGTACTGTGGATTGTTTGACAATGGTGATTGTTTTCAGCATCTGTACTATGGGTTGTTTGGCAATGGTAATTGTTTTCAGCGTCTGTACTATGGGCTGTTTGGCAATGGTGATTATTTTCAGCATCTGTACTATGGGCTGTTTGGCAATGGTGATTGTTTTCAGAAGCTGTACTAAGGGCTGTTTGACAATAGTGATTGTTTTCAGCATCTGTACTGTGGGCTGTTTGGCAATGGTGATTGTTTTCAGAAGCTGTACTAAGGGCTGTTTGACAATGGTGATTGTTTTCAGCATCTGTACTATGGGCTGTTCGGCAATGGTGATTGTTTTCAGCATCTGTACTATGGGCTGTTTGACAATGGTGATTGTTTTCAGCATCTGTACTATGGGGATGTTTGGCAATGGTGATTGTTTTCAGCATCTGTACTATGGGCTGTTTGGCAATGCAGCCTGGGCAGCAGTGAACGGCTACTACCTGTACTTAGGAGGAGGAAAGGCCAACAAGAGAGGAGTCAGCACCAGAGTCGACTTCTTCCTCAAAGTGGACATCGCCATTGCTCTCAGTTACGCCATCCCTGATCTGCTGGTTCCAGATTTCATCCTGGGCATCGTGGAAGGGGTGAGGGAACAGGTTTATAAAACACCGTACCTCAGTTTTCACCAAATTCGCGTGCAATTTTGGTTGATATTTTACTTTGGGGGGGGGGGGGGGGGGGGGGGGGGGGGGATGGGAGATTGGGATGAGGTAGGTGGAGAATTGGAGGTTACAACTTTTTGATCTGATATTCCATACTAGTCCTGTTTTGATCTGAAATTCCATACTAGTCCTGTTTTGATCTGAAATTCCATACTAGTCCTGTTTTCAGATGGAACAAAGGAAAGGAAGCAGAAGTACCAGTGTGAGAATGTTTATGAGGAATGAACGGCAGAAATCCAGATGGAAAAAAATAGAAAAACGTTCCAGGGTGTTACAGATGGTGTGCGGTGCATGTTTTGCTGTCTGACTCTCCCTCTCAAAAGTTTGGATGCGTGTAATAATTGTTCCCTACACACACCCACACCATACGCACACATGGATAGCCAGGCAACACACGAGTTAGATTTTTTTTCTTTATAATTATGCTGCCTGAACCATCAAAATATACATTCATGTGAATTGGTACAAATTGATACATATCACTACATACCATATAGATCAAGATATCAATACATAGGAACTTCAATCATCAGATATCGGCATATCATACTACATATCTTGATATCACTCACAGATCTCGCCGGCGCCGCCCACAGTGTCTCACATATACAATCAACACACTCGGTTCCGCAGTACCCAAGCCACAGTCTATAGTATTAAAAGAAGACAAAGAAGGATAACCAAGGTCCCCACATGATAAGCACAGCCATTCACAAACACAAGCGATGAAGAAGAATAAACAGAGTCTCCACACAACAAACACATAAATCACATCGAGCCATCAGAAGAAGAACCACAGATTCACATTCACAAAGCACAGCAATCCATAGAAGAAGAAACTGCAGATTCATAAAGCACAGTAATCCACAGAAGAAGAACCACAGATTCACAAAGCACAGTAAACCATTGAAGACCTGCAGATTCACAAGGCACAGCAATCAATATTGAATCCCCGGCGAACATGATTTCAGCAAAGTCCCGTAGAACACAATAAACTTCGATTCGATGTGTTGTTGATCTAAAAACAAAAATGAATTAACTTCTCTGTGTATTGATATTACAATGTTCACATCAATAAACTCAGCCCACCCGACACACATGTGGTGGTACAATTAGAGCACATAAATATTCTTGCAGGAGTTTTAAGTCACTCTCGGTGACACAGCATTCACAACACAATTTTATAACAAATAAATTTCCTGGTGCATATTTCGCTGGTACTGTCATCAGAAGTATCGCACATACACAGTGGACATCGACGCACTACTGACTTGAAAGTCAGCCTCTCCACATAGTATCACTACAGAGAAAATGACGATTAAAACAAAAAAAAAAGGCTGGACACCAAAGCCTCGGCCCTTAGTTCTTGCTCTCTCTCCTCTCGTCCAGTATTGTTATTTTCGTCATGTTCCTATGTCATTTTAAGTTGATGTCATAATTTACGTTGACGTCACACAGGGCAGGGTAGGTAATCCATCTGTTCCCTGCTGGTCATCTGATTCTCTGTCAACATTCTCAGAACATCTTGTGATAGCAGTTCCATCAGGGTTTCCAAGGTGACCGGCATGCCTGCAATTATACAAGAAAGTGTATGTAGAATGATGATGCAAATCTTCATGGATCAAGATGAAATCACAGTTTAAAATTCCATTTTATTGGCACTAAATAATGGGACCAATGTCCACATTTTGGGTCTCCGAGTCATTCTAGTGGACAGTTTAAAGCAAAATGATAGGAAGAAAAAAAACAGAATAGTCAAATGAAAAGAACACCAAACACAGATATGGTATTGATTGCATGTCAACTTTTCAGTGAATTTGTTGAAGTTTATCATCCTTTTGTCTTCTAACATAAATGCAACAAAGTCTTGCAGACTTCACAGAAAGTTTTTGCTTTAGGGGTGGAGTGGGGTTCTTTGGGTCATCTGTTTGGGTAAATTTGTTCAAGTTTTCACAGATAAACAAGCTGTTAAACTGCTGGCATGATATTGTAAAATATCAGTGCCATAAAAAAATTGCAAACTATAAAATTTGTTGAAGTTTTTTTTTTTAATTCTTTTTAACATTATGGTATACTGGCACCATTACTGAAAGAAAGTCATCACCCATACTATGCCCCTCTGCCTGTCTGTTAGGACCAGTGAGTGTCAGAGATATGTCTTCATGCACTGAGGGGTATGGGTTCAATCCCAGCACCCAACAGATATTAACCTGTTCCCTGGCTGGGATGAGTAACGCTCGTCCAGAAAACTGAAATCGCTACGCCCAGGATGAGTGTGTCTTGCCGCAACTTCATCACAGACAGCAGAAAAATCTACTTGGGAGACGACTGTCTAAAATGTTCTCACCTCTTCTACTGGTGTCAAGGAACGGCCCCTTTCTCTTCACGTGAGCAGCCAGCTGACATATGTTATGCAAATTGCAAGTTGAGAGGTTACAGCTGATAAGCATATTCAAGATGGTAGCTCAATCTAAGTTCTAACACTTCATCGACGCCTCCCATTTTCAAGCGTTATACTGCGCTTGATGTTTTAGATGACATTCTAAAGTATCAAGATAGTGATGAAGAAGACCTTTGAGGATCACATCTTATACTAGCGATGAGGAGGAGACGGAAGGGAATCAGTACCATCCACTTTTATCAAAGATACATGCTGGTGATGACATGACTTCATAGTTCTGTACACAAGACAGCAGTAAAAAAAGCGCCATTAGCATGAGTGAGGAAGCGGAAATAGCCGAACCCGTGCCATCAACGAGCACTGCACCCCCTCCTTTTTTGAGGGACGGGGTCGTGGACGTGGTACAGGCTCAGGACGATGGTGAAGGTCCTGTGGAAGCGACCGGGGGCATGGCATGGGGCGTGGTCAGCAACAGCTGATCAAAGAATGGCGAGAAAGAGGTGCACAGCCCTTCGACCTTGGTGTTGTTTGACTGGGAATTCCGGTCTGAAAGTCAACTGTGCCAATTTTCGGCTGTACAAAGTTCCAGTCTTTTCATGATCAGAAAACTGGTTTCAGGCAAGTAGCTCTATTTTTTCTTTTGTTGTTGTTTTTTTTTGTTTGTTTTTTTTTAACTACATGATTCTTCATTCCTGGACTATTCATTTTCTGTATTTCTCTTCTTTGCCCTATTTCCTACTGAAACCACATAATTATGGCAAATAATGACTGTATGGATAGGTGGGACTGTGTGTGTGTGTGTGTGTGTGTGTGTGTGTGTAAGTGTGTGTTTGTGTGTGTGGAAGTTTTCCAGTGTGGAAGTTTGTTCGTTTTGTAAAACACAGAAGCACTCATGTGTGTGATGTGTGTGTGTTTTGTATAACTGTGGTGGTGTTTTTACTTCATGTGTGTTTGATACTGTTAGTGTGTGTGTGCCCAATTGTGGGTCTGCTTACTGTGTGTGTGTGTGTGTGTGTGTGTGTGTGTGTGTGTGAGTGTGTGTGTGTGTGTGTGTGGAAGCTTTGTGTGTGGTGTGTGTGTGTGTATGTGTGTGTGGGTGTGTGTGGGTCTGTGTGTGTGTGTGTGCGCTCAACTGTGTGTGTGCCCAATTGTAGGTGTGTGCTTACTTGTGGGTCTGGTGTGTGTGTGTGTGTGTGTGTGTGTGTGTGGTGTGCCTTATTGTGGGTGTGTGTGTGTGTGTGTGTGTGCCTGATTGTGGGTCTGCTTACTTATCTTGAAACTTTTATCTGTATTTCTGATTCTTCTTCATTTTCTGCATTTCAACAACAATGCAGCCATGCCAGTCAAAGGTGATCCAGGGTACGACGGCTCTACAGGATTCAACCCATTCTGGATCATCTGCATGAAAAGTTCCGGGAGGTGAATTTTTTTCTCACCTGTGCGTGTGTTCATGATGTTGTCAATGCTGTGACCAGACCGAGTGCCATCAGTGAAAGAAGACCCCGTGGAGTAAAATTATGAAGCAGGGAATGCAGGCACCTGAGGATTATGTCCAAGACTTTGTACGGCAAGTGATGGATTCCTATATAGAACAGCGTGACAGTAATGCAAGTATTTGTTAAAAAACTAACAGTTCCTACAGTGTTTTGTGTGATAACAAATGCATGCAATGTGTGTGTGTTTTTCTTTTTTCTTTTCAACAGACAATTGTTTGTTTGTTTTTTTTCAGACTTTTTTTTTTCCATGGTTGTCATTTTGAACATTTACCAATAAGTATTATACTATAACAATTTGGACCACACTGTATACTTACAGTGATGCTGAGTAAACACTAACAGAAGTTTTTGTCAGTGTTTTACAGGTTTTAAGTGTTATAACATGTGTATGTGTTCAGAAACTGTTCTTTTCTTGTAAAACCACCATTTTGTTACATCCCTGTCCATCCCTAATGGCCAACAAAACTAGATTATATTATATAGCATCATAGCTTGGGGTAAAAGGAAAGAGAAGCCATAAAGTCTAAGTCATATGTCAACAAATAAATAAGCAGTGATTGAGGTATTGAACCTACCCCAATAGTAAAATTATGCCCCTTTCTAGTAGAATTGGGGTACTCCCAGTAACATACAGAATGTTACACAGAGGGACATTTATTGACAACAATATGAATCCCAGGTGTTTGTAATGTTGTTGAGCTACCACCAAAAGGTATTTTTGCTGTGTTTAGTGGGCTTTTATTTGCTCAATTGTTCTAAAACTCTCACATTGAAAACAAAACAAAAACTGTTTTATCACATGTTATTAGTGTGAACCATCATCATAACCCACAAAACCAAATCAGAATGATGTGAAATTGTAGACAAGGGTATAAGGAAGTAACGCACAAAAAATCTTACAAATAACTCAACAAATGGATGAGTAATGTACATGTTACTAGTGTTAGTGAACATACTGTGAAAAGCATGATTATGCCCCTTTTTACCTAAAAAAAAAAAAAAAAAGTACCCCCAATTATGAGCAGATTGTCATCAAGAACAACATTCCTTGGGATTTATACGACTGTGTCGTGTGTTAGTGCTGATATTCAGTAAATAGTAAGACCACTTTTTCAGTGTTTTGACTCATTCTATTTGGTGCAATGTGTTTGTGTATACTCGAAAACTGTTATTTTTGGTAAAATTTTTATAATCATGTTGATTTCTGCTATACTAATTATCAACATAATCAAGCCATTTTGACAGGACATTGTAGACAAGAAATGCTTAACAACAAAACATGCAAAAAATTCAAAGAGATCTGTCAAGAAATAAATGAGCAGTAACCATTTTATTGAACCTACCGAAAAAAGCAAAATTTTACTACGGCATACAGATATTCAAATGCGCTATTATACTGTGGCAGTGAAGGGATTAACCGTTGTTCTCATGTTCAGGGTTCCCACTTCTCCACAAATTCACAGATTTTAGCTAAAAAAACTTGAAATCAGGGATGATTTTTTTTTTTATTCAGAAAAAAAAAAAAACCACATATGAAAAACTAAGTGGCAGTGGCGTTCTGGTCACATACTTGGTGTGCTAGCAGATGAAACAGGTGTCACAAGATCTCATGTTAATTTTGGGAGCAGCCATTTCCATTTTGCCTGCTCACTTCTGTGCAAGTAAAATACCATGTGTGGATATTGTGCCTTGGCAAGTTGCTGCAAACTGAAAGAGTGAATGATATGGGATCAGAAAGAGGACAGTTCACATTTTACTGAAGGCCTCAGGGATTTGAGACTGGAGGAACCCCAGTAAGCTGTCTCCTCTGTTGTGTCGTGTTGAAGCAGTGATCTTACATGTACCGTGGTTGATTGGAGTAAGATACAGTGAATCCTGAAGGTGTGTGGGCGTACTGGGCCATGCTGGGCTGAAGAAGTACTTGGGTGGCAGAAAGACAGGCCCACAGGACAGTGGCCTGTGAGAGACATTAAGGAGTCTTTTGGCAGAAGGTGACGATGGACACTTCGGCATTGGCCTGTACAGTGGATTCTAGTTGTGGAGGTCTTTTTAAGGACAGCAGGTGACGATGGAATAACTTCAGGACAGTGGCCTGTACTGTGGATTCTAGTTATGGAGTTTTTTTTTAAGGACAGCAGGTGACGATGGAATAACTTCAGGACAGTGGCTGTATTGTGGATGCTAGTTATGGAGTTTTTTTTAAGGACAGCAGGTGACGATGGAATAACTTCAGGACACTGGCCTGTACTGTGGATACTAGTTATGGAGTTTTTTTTTTTAAGGACAGCAGGTGACGATGGAATAACTTCAGGACATTGGCCTGTACTGTGGATACTAGTTGTGGTGGTTTTTTTTTTTTAGGACAGCAGGTGACGATGGAATAGGGCAAAGGAAGAGGGTTAGAGAGCTGTTCCGTCGTGGGAGCCCTAGATGATGTTGGTGTGATGTTGAACCTGGAACTTTTTATCCCTGTTGGCCGTATCACCCTTGGTGGATGTTGATGTGAACCTTGTGAGCTACATTTTTCTTTTAGAATTAATCTTTAAAAGTATTTATAATGACCACCAAACAATGGTCAGAGGAGTCATTACAAATACTTTTCAAAATTTGTTTAGATTTTCCACCTGCAGTCGCTGCACTTTGCAACTGGCTTTTTTTTTTTAAATGCCATATACCACTATCTCAAGTTAATGTTTTACAGTACCAGATGAACTCTTCAAAGTGGGGTATTTCTTATTCAGTTATTTTCAAAAATCCTGCATATCCAAATCCTTTGAGGTTGTTTTCTTTCTTTCTTTTCTTTTCTTTTCTAAATACAGATCAGTATTGGATGTGTATATTGTTGATGTTTATGACTGATCATAGGGGTTGCTCAGCTGCACAGGTAAAGTTTGAAACTCATTGTAAATACAAACCCCAGCTTTACATTTTGGTCACGTAGCTCGCTGCCACGTAAGTATGAACTGATTTCAAATGCGCCCTGATATCTGAATCACTGTTGGCGATTGAACAGCGTGTGTGCTGCCAGATCATCACACCCATGGTAAGTGGTCTGCCATCTGTCTCTGTCATCAGTTGTTTTTCCCAGTTGTTCTCAATTCAAGGAGTTACGAAATAATTTTTTTCTTAGAAAGCACATTGTTGCAAAAGGGGCCCACAATAGTTAGAATTCAAAAGGCTGCATCTTTGATGATCAGTCCATCCAGAATAACCATATCAAAAGGCATCTTTGGTGTTCAGCCTGTCCAGGGCATGCACAAACACACACACACACACTCTCATTCTTAGTAGGTTTAAATGCTGTCAGGCTAAAAAGTTGTTTAACCTTTTAATCCCCCCCCCCCCCCCCCCCTCCCCCTCCAATCCCTGTCATCTTTCCCACCCACAACTGGCCATATCCCACGATCAACTTTGTGCAGTCTTGACCCTCAGGATCTTCCAACTGTGTGGGTGGAGTTTCACCCAAACGAATTCAATGTTGATCATGTCTGCAGATGAAATCCGATGTTTTACACCATTACCTTCTGCAAGTGGGAGGGGGCATTCACATTGGAACAGCAGTCCTGTCCTATATGGCATTGCGATTCAGCTCCAAGGAACACAAGAAAGCTGTGCTTCTGAGCAGGATTGCTGTAAGTTGAAATGATTCTTTTTTGCTGATTGTATTTTAAAACAAGTGTGTGTGTGTGTGTGTGTGTGTGTGTGAAACAAGTGTGTGTGTGTGTGTGTGTGTGTGAAACAACAAGTGTGTGTGGGTGTTCTTTCAAGTTGAGAGCTGGGCTTCAGATGCATTATGCTGTGCCCAAGACAGATGAAGCTTTCATAGTTTGTCGCCCATACAGCGACCAAGCTAAGGAGTCTGATGGTACCATAGCTTGTGGGTCTAACAGACCATTTTTCGCTTTTGAAATCAACAACAAAAAAAATCTATTTTCATCTAAGTAATTAGAATTGCCGTATGCCTCAAATGCTACGTGATTATCATTGATGTACATTTTTCTGTTTATTCGTAAAGAAACAACCACTGACTATCCCACTTGCATATTTTGTTCAGGTCTCACAGATCCATACGTTACATAGAAAAACATTAATGCTCATTTCTCCACTCTTTCTGAAACAGACATTCCAGTAGAATTTAGATAGAAAGTGGCTTGAACAAAATGTGGTGCAATTACTGTTCTTGTATTTTTTGTTGAAACATCTTTTGCTTAACGTTATTTCCAGTGTCTTTGTGGGTGAATCAAGCTCTCGGGATGTGTGTTTTTGTTCTTTGCATTGTCTGTGTGCATGTGATTTCAGTAGAAGTGTAGGAGGAATTGAAAATGAGGATGGGCAGTATGTGTGGTGTCATAAATGCATGGGTTGAACTTTTCCCTCTGATCAAGGGCTTACGCTATATTCTGCAGAGAACATAGCCAAATGGGAAGGCTTGGAATTAATTGTAGGAAAACCTGCAAGTTGCACCTCTGTGAACGCAGGCGATTTCGTTTCAGGGTCTGTGATGTTCCGCCAGATCTTTGTTTTCTGCTCTGTGATCACCACATGCTAACTGTACAGCTGTTAGATGCTGAACAACCTTCTTAACAGAAATGCGCAATTACAAGGGTTAAACCTGACTTAGAAACGCACACCAAGATGAGATAGATGTCCAGGAGCTACTCATGCCCTGATGGGGTTCTGGGGCATGAAGGCAGGCAGCAGTTCAATAGACACAGGCAGAAATACAGGAAGGCATGAAGGCAGCAGTTCAATAGACACAGGCAGAAATATAGGAAGGCATGAAGGCAGCAGTTCAATAGACACAGGCAGAACTATAGGAAGGCATGAAGGCAGCTTACAATAAGAGACAGGCAGAAACGCAGGAAGGCATGCAGGCAGCAGCGATACAATAGAGGCAGGCAGAAACACAGGAAGGCGTGCAGGCAGCGATACAATAGAGGCAGGCAGAAACACAGGAAGGCATGCAGGCAGCGATACAATAGAGGCAGGCAGAAACACAGGAAGGCATGCAGGCAGCGATACAATAGAGGCAGGCAGAAACACAGGAAGGCGTGCAGGCAGCGATACAATAGAGGCAGGTAGAAACACAGGAAGGCGTGCAGCAGCCATACAATAGAGGCAGGCAGAAACACAGGAAGGCGTGCAGGCAGCGATACAATAGAGACAGACAGAAACACAGGAAGGCGTGCAGGCAGCGATACAATAGAGACAGACAGAAACACAGGAAGGCGTGCAGGTTGTGACACGGGTAGAGGCAGGCAGAAACACAGGAAGGCATGCAGGCAGCGATACAATAGAGACGGGCAGAAACACAGCAAGGCATGCAGGTTGTGACACAGTAGAGGCAGGCAGAAATGCATGGAGACATTCAGGCAGTGATACAATAGAGGCAGGCAGAAACACAGGAAGGCACACAGACTGGAGCACAGAACTGAGGTAGGCAGAAATGCAGGAAAACAAGCAGGCATGAATACAAAAACTGACTGGCAGAACTATACAGACGCAGGACACATACAGAGAGAGACAGGAAGCAGTACATGAAGAGAGGCTGGAAAGGGTTCAGCGAGACAGGAAGCAGTACATGAAGAGAGGCTGGAAAGGGTTCAGAGAGACAGGAAGCAGTACATGAAGAGAGGCTGGAAAGGGTTCAGCGAGACAGGAAGCAGTACATGAAGAGAGGCTGGAAAGGGTTCAGCGAGACAGGAAGCAGTACATGAAGAGAGGCTGGAAAGGGTTCAGCGAGACAGGAAGCAGTACATGAAGAGAGGCTGGAAAGGGTTCAGCGAGACAGGAAGCAGTACATGAAGAGAGGCTGGAAAGGGTTCAGGGAGACAGGAAACAGTACATGAAGAGAGGCTGGAAAGGGTTCAGCGAGACAGGAAGCAACACAGAGAGGCAGGAAAACATTTAAACAGAGGCAGAAATCAGTACAAAATGTGAGGCAGACGGCTCATTCGGAAGATAGGCAGGCATCATCAGAAAATGCAGAAGAGGTTGCAATGTTTGTATAATTCAACATCACTTCCAAAAGAAGAAAGGGGGGCAGTGGAACCAGTTGTCTTTAGTTAAAATTTGGAACAGAAAAGAAAGATCCCCAGCAAACCCAAGACCATAGTCATGGACATGAAAGGATGCATTTCTAAACAAAGAGAAGGCATCTCTAAAAGAAAAGCGAGCATCAGGAGAGTCAGTTAGGTAGCAGAAAAGAGACTGCTAACGAATGTCCAGAATTCAGTACCCATGTTCCAACACCAGCCTCAGTACCCGTGGTCAGATCTAACCACAGTACCCCTGATCAGACTCCATCCACAGTACCCCTGATCAGACTGCAACCACAGTACCCCTGATCAGACTCCAACCACAGTACCCCTGATCAGACTCCATCCATAGTACCCCTGATCAGACTCCACCACAGTACCCTGATCAGACTCCAGCCTCAATACCCCTGATCAGACTCCAGCCTCAATACCCCTGATCGGACTCCAGCCTCAATGCCCCTGATCAGACTCCAACCTCAATACCCCTGATCAGACTTCAACCTCAATACCCTGATCAGACTCCAACCTTAATACCCCCAATCAAAACACTTACTTCACCAGATGCACCACATGCTAGGAATCTTCATGGGCTGCAAGCAGTCCTGTGATTTACATTGGTTGAGAAGGCATAGGACAACAAATAGTAGTAGAGCCTCAAATGTTGAAGTTACACTTGTGAATAGTCAGAGTAAAACCAGAACATTTACCATTTTGATTACAAGATACAGAAAAAGATTCAAGATAAATCAAGAACAAGGATCCTCATGATTTTAATGAAAAGAACTCACAGTGCTGACTTTTGAACAATTATTCATCCTCGGAGACAATTTCTTCCATACCAGTAATTAACAATCAAAACTTTTGTTCATATTTTACAAAGACAGGGGGTTAGTTACCTCCAAGGACATAGACAAAACAAAACACAGGAAAAGACAATGCATTTCAACCTCTTGGGTCTTCTACAGGCAAAGACAAATAACATTTAGGACAATACGAATGAAAAAGATATATTCACTTATCTTCTCATGGGAAGAACGAAGAACATAAAGTCATGGGAAGATAAATGACTTTACATTCTTCATTCGTACTGACCTAAATGTTATTTGTCTTTGCCTGAAGGAGACCCCAAGAGGTCGAATTGCATTGTGTCTTGTCCTGTGCTTTGTTTGTCTATGTCCTTCGCGATAACTAACCCCCTCTCTAAATTTTGCTTCATTTTCCACCCTCAGTCACTCCATTTTGAGACATTGTTCATATACTGTATTCTTTCTTCAAAAATTTTAGGAAATGAAATACAGAACTTATGGACTACAGGGAAGATGATCATCAGTGACAAAAAATCAGTAGAAACTTGAGCTCATGAAATTATTGACAGAAAACAAAAAAAAATGTTAACATGAGAACATGAGAGGCCTGTGATACGGAAACAAAGGTACTAAACTTTAAGGCCTCATGAAAAAGTATGCACCTGTGACTCATGATGTTCGGATAGGAGCTTGCCTTTAACAGTTTCAACTCTTGATTGGCATGGATTTTTCATACTAAATTAAAGGACACAGCATGGTGAAGGATGAATGATGTAACTGTCAGTCTTGTACCCAGATGCATGCGTGTCCATAGCAAAAACGTTTCTTTTCTGGGAGCAAATCAGTATGAGTTTTCCAAGTCTGCCATCTCCTACCCCAAGGAGAACACGTCGTGAATTCAGCAAATAGACTGGGATCAGAGACAGCTGTCACACATTTAATGGATGCGTCTCATTGGAGAGAGTGTTTGGTTCTCCTGACCAGAAATGCAGATTGATACGCAGTGATATATCATGAAAGGAACAAGTAATACAACCTTGTCATATCATATTGAATAAAAATGGAACTCCATAGAATTATCATCCGCACCTTCATCAGAAGTTTTTGAAAATTGTATGAAATGACTGTTCCTTCATGTGCTGATCTCTTAGTTTCTAGCTGCTTGCATTCATCATGTTGATCACAAACACATCTGCAATGCATGCAATAGAACATGTTCTTAAACTCTTAACATGCAAATTGTTTTGATCTAGCATACCAAACTAGTAAATTAGTTTTCTAGAATTTCAGAACTGTTGTAAAATAAAAATTCCCTACAGAACCTTGCAAGTGAAAATCATGTTAAAAAAAAGTTAGTTGTGGATGCAATTGGATGTGCTCATGTCTTTGTATTGCTGATGGTTCTAACCGACTATTGTGGTCATAGTCTAGTTATGGATGCAGTTGGATGTGCCTATGTCTTTGTGTTGCTGATGGTTCTAAGTCTAACCGACTACTGTGGTCATAGTCTGGTTATGGATGCATTTGGATGTGCCTGTGTCTTTGTGTTGATGATGGTTCTAACTGACCATTGTGATCACACACCTGCATTCTTTAAAGTTCTGAATATTGTTGCAACTCATCATACTTTTGTCACCAAACTCATCATCTATAGTGCCTTTTAAACAAGTCAGTTTCAAGCGCATTCATATTCTCTTCACAAAGTTCAGCTGTCATCAGTTTAGAGATAACCTGTGATACTAAACCACCCACAGTCATGTAAAATGCTCTATCTTCATCACTGTCACCTTTTGTCTTTTGTCAGTCACGCTTTGGAAGAAACCAAAAAGAAGAAATAATTTTGAAGTACTTTGAAAATTAAGAATGGTGCCTGCCAGAACTAAACCTTCTGGCTCAAAATACCATAATGCTCAACCCTTTATAAATAACCAATATAGAAATAAAACCTTGTCTCCACAGTAGTTTACAAAACTGGTGGGCTGGCAGACTAGTAGTTAACAGAGCAGTGATAATGAACAAATTGTTCTCTTTCAGATCATGGTGCTGATGTGGATGATGAGAACCTACTCTTGGGTCTTCTTGGAGCCAAAGACAACCTTTTTCTCCTACTTCATGGCCTGTCTGGGCTACCTCCCCTTCTTCCCTGCTTATGTGGGTATCAGGACAGAGAACTAAACTTCAGGATTCTTCAGTTGATTAGAGGTGGTGGAGAAATGGTCTGTGCTTGATCAAGACATGCCTGTGCCTATCCTCACAAAAGTCTGTTGGCTTTTGTGATTATGGTAGCATGTGAAGACCAGATTTTGCTCCCTTTCTTTCAGTCTGGAGGCTGATTTCAGTCACATCTGTAATCTAAACATTCATCATAATCCTTTAACCCTTTCACTGCCTGGGAATTAAGCTGAAAGTTAAATCCTATTTGCCAGAGGTTTTTTTCTACCAAAACGGCTATATATTTTCAAAAAATTCTAGCGACTTTCTCACTGACGAAAACGAGATTACCAACTATCAATAGAATCTAGAGACCTTCACCTCTCTGAAAATATCCGGTTTCGTAAGCAGTATAAATATAAAGCTAGGTAAATTCCAGACTTCCCCAGGACAAGTATACTCGTCGGCCATGGCAGCATAGAGTACACGTTCTTGCCGACGAGTTATCTTGTCCAGTTGGGCTCGGAATGGGTTAAGGATTTTAAAACACCACCCCCACCCCACCCCCCCCCTTCTCTTTTGCTGCTGTAACATTTTGAGATTATGTTGTATCACTGATGTACTTGTACCACTTCATGGATTCTTGATGAAATAGGATTGATCTTCACATCAGATGCCTCATCATATTAACAGCAAGTCTGACTCTAACCCATCTGTTGAAGCCATCTGTTCAGGCTTTTTCCACAAGAACAGACTGTTACTTTTTCAGAAGTTTATTGATAAATGAGAGACAGTGTGAAAGTGTATAGAGGTTTGTGTGATCTATCATATGAATACTTTTCTTTCCCCAACACATGTCATGAGGGTGAAGTTTGGTGTCTTTTGGGGGGACTTCTCTTGTGGACAGTGTTTCTCTCTTGGACTCCACTCATGCTCATTAATTTTCATGATTTTGCTTCAGACAAGCTGTAGTTCACTATTGTGTCAGGCCTGCTTAAAACTTACTGTGATGAAGGATGCTCTTCATTCACTAACTGGGAAGAAATGAAGATTTAACAATGTCACAGATCGCAGAACTCATAACTTTGACAAACATTTTTCACATGTAGAATTACATGATTCTGGTGCATATCACATCTGCTGTGTGTGGTTTCACCAATCCTAACATTATTCTCTAGCTAGATGGGCGCACCATTCTCTAAATGGTAGAAATCCATTGATGGCACGAAACAGTTATATGTGCTCTTCTGTAGAAAAACACACCAAATTTTGCATCAAAATGTGTTTTTTTCCCATCCATTTTGACTGGATTATTACAAAATTGAAAGCCTTTTAAGCGTCTGGAGCGTAGAAAAAAAAGATTTTTGACATCAGTAACTATAGCCTTAGTCTGCTAATTTTTCTCTTATAAAGATTTGTATGCATCCTATCTCTGCTGAGCAAGTGGTTGTGAAAACAAAGCCACAAGAAAATCAACATTCAAACACCTGCCTAGATGCACTCATTCCACATGCACATGCATGTGCACACCACCATTCCACACACCTCACTTGCCTCAAAAACTCCAACCACCTCAACAAACCAAGTATACACACATAAACTTACAATTGGCAAAGCCAGGCATTCTGTGAGCTGCTCACATAAGGACGACGAGTATGATAAGAGAATCACATCCTTGCACAATTCATTGTCAACTGCAGGGAAGAATAATGTTTATTCATGACTGAACAACATCCTGCTGCACATTCTTAAACACAAAAACACTGTCCATAAAAATTTTTGGTCAGTGAATAGAGCAAAATTAAAACTCACAAACCTTGGTCATTTTTTCATACACTTTTCAGACAGAAAAAAATTGGCCTTTTTTTAAACAAGTTTTTAAAGACTGCAAATGCTATTAATTTGAATGATGGCCAGACCTTGTATTTGAAAAAGACTGTAATATTTCCTTTCTGTCAAGTTTTTCACATACAAGTAGCATGCATGTGAGAGAGTGTGTATGACATGATGAAGCATGGCCGTCATTCAAGTCTCACACATCTCAAGCCATCTCCCTCCCATATCTTTTTTTTTTTTTTTTGATACTTTATCATACATGCACAACATAAAACTTTACACACAGAGACTTAAAAGAAAGTGAACTTTCAAAATTCAGGTCTTTAAACAATCTACATAATGATAAAGCAAAGATGCCAAATACACTTCAAGATTAGACATGCATATAGTCATATATATGTATACACTATATCAATGTACATATATAAGAGAAACATGAATGGAGAAATGTGTTCAACTGCTGTTTTGCAAAGATGTCATTTTGCTAACATTACCGGTACAATATTTTTATTCCATGTTTCCTCTCAAATTTATTTGTATACCTGTGCATCTGGTTGATCTTTGTAAATATATTCTGCGATATGGTTTATCTGAAGTCCATCTGACTGCATATATATGTTCTGTATCTTTAATACAATCAGAGAACATCTGAGAGTCTGCATTGACGAAATAAAGGATTAATACACGTGTTGCAAAAGAAAAAAACATGCATTCCGTAAGTACTTTGCTTGCCAGAAATGATCATATGAGACAAGTACAGACACATAACAGTAATGGTACACAATACACATTAGACACACGTATAATGGGAATGGTATGTATACACTTTTTCTAACTTCCAGAAATCCATCCAAGTTTCAACATTATCTCTTATTTACATGCCAGATATATGTACTGAAAAGTGCAAATCAACAATTAAGTGAGCAAGAAGCTTATCATACTACTTGCTTGCCAAAAATGCTTTCAATCTGTATTACTTTCAGATTATACCTCCTAATTCTTTTCGTTTTTTTTTTTTTTTTTTTTTTTTTTTTCATCCTGGCATCTCCTTTTGTTTTTCATCGTGGCATATCTTAACATGTGTTCATAGTGAATGGCACTGACTGGATGAAATCATAACAATCCCACACACAGTCTTTGTTCTTTATAGTGCTTTCAGCAATCCAAGATTGAATTAAACTGGGCCTGATAATCCCATGTTCATAGAGAGAAAAAGGGATCACTCGACATGCTCTACAAACTTAAGTTTGCAAAAAGAAAAATCACCATATGAAAGATCTGGGGCAATGAATTAGTGGTTAGTTGACCTAAATTTGTAATCTTGATTTGTAAGTAAATTATTCATTGAATGGTAGTAATATTCTAGTTCACATTATTTTTTGACATAAACTAGTGAAATTTTGGACAGAGATTGTGAAGATTGATTTTGAAAGCTCAGTGGGCAGGTGAACTCTAGGAAGCAGTCTGGGGTATGAGATGCATATTCTCTCCTTTCAGACCAGTCATCGACCATGAGCAGTGGATTACTGCCACACATATTTTTGTGGATCTTCAAGTTAAGTTGATTATTTTCATAAATCTGTGATCTTGTTATACAACCTTCTAGTTTGTTCATTTTCTACAGTCTTTTCATTTGTGTTGGTGTCAGTGTGTGTCATAAATTATATCAGCAGATGACATATACAATTGTTCAGTAGTTTTTTTTTTTGTAGGTATATATGTACCATGGGTGTGTCCAAAAGTACTAATTTTGGCATATTTCAGTTGATCCTATTATTGACTACAAATTTCTTTCTCTGACATTGCTGGGCAACACAGGGGGACATTTAATAGAATTACTGTAACAGTTTTTTATTTGATGAAGCTGTTATTTACTTTAGTCCATTTATTCCTTCAGTTTTTTTTTTTTCTTTAAGGGAAACAACTTTGTCTTTTTAATCATATGCATTTGTTACGTCATTTTTATTTTCATTGTGATTAAATGTGTAGGTTTCCATCTGACAGTTTTATGCAATGGAACTTTTAGTATTTTATTACATAGTTTATACTTTTCAAGAAGACATACTTGTTTAGGATAATTACTATGTAATTATTGTAATGGATCTTGAAAAGAAGTATTCTGTTAACTGGAACGTGACGCTTTCAATGGATAGGTCATTATACTACATTTTTCATATGATTATTTACATTGTTTGCATTTGCTCCTGTTCAAATGTGTTTATTCACTTTTTCCATGAATAAAATGTTTGCTTAATTTTTCTTCTCATTTTCTACTCTGTGTACGTGTGTGTGACTGCTTTCAGGCCTTGTCACTTCGCGGTCATTTGTATAATAAAAAGAAAATGAAACAACCCCTGAACCCTTCAACTGTCCTGTTCCATGCAATTAAAAAAAAAAAAAAGCTACAATGGAGGGATGCTTGTAAGTTCTGTTCTCTCTTATCTCATCCATACAAGAATTACAGGAAAAGAATGCAGGTTACCTGGGGGATTTATGATTTCTACATAATTGTGCAATATCTAGCACTGACAGTGCAACTGAAAGAATGTTTATCAATTAACAATAGGCTGGTATGTATGTAATGATTTATCAAGAGTTGAAAATGTATGAAAATATGCCTTTGACTTGTTACCTTGAAATTGCTGTTGGTGTATTTCTCAACAGAAGTTACTGTACTTTCTACTAAGGAAATTTAGAAGTCTTCCAAATTTTTGTGAAAGCTGGAAGGAGGGGGGTGATTTCCATATTTGTTACTGGAGGAAAGTTTGTTGCTTTTTTTCATTTGACATATACAGCAGAGGGTAGAAGAATTACTTGTAGCATGTACATGAAAATAGGTTGTTCCATCACAAATACTTTTAACATCACCACACCATGGCACAATTTGTTCCACAATGCAGGGTCTGTGGTCATTGCGGCTGGTCTTGCATATGGGCATGTTGTTGAAGAAGCTGACAAAGTCGGGTGCAATTTTGGGTGCGAGGGTTAGCAAGTGACAGTGTTGTTGCTCTTTGGTCAAGCCACCACTACCTCCAACTCCCATGAATTGCATGATAAATATACTACAGATGAACTTCGTCTCTAGACTTTTGTTCGCCCTTTTTTATTTTTAAGTTCATCACACTCATGTTTTTTTTCAAACATAAACAAAATACGTCAAAATCGTCTGGGTGAACTGGTCTGTTATGTACTGCTTGATATTTCTGAGGAACATTTCATGATACAAGTTAGTCAACCAGTTTTTTTTTATAATATTTTCATTTGCAAAGTGATTTTGCAAAATTTTTTCTGTGTCTTTTTCCGTGAACGCAGGCTGACACTCCTGCGGACTCTAGGCAAGGATTAATTCCATTTACCCAAAAGGGAGTGGAGTTTGGGGTGTATAACCGTTTCTCATCCGGCCACTAATGCAGCCATACTCAACTTAAGGGAAGGTGCATGCTATGTGTGTCATGCATACCAACGGCCAAACTGGCCTTCTCTTCCGAAAGTTAGTGATGGGATTTTACGTGTGTGCAAGATATGTGTGTGTTCACACAAGGAACCTAGGAACCTCAGTTTACAGTCTCATTCGAAGGACTGTGTGGGAATTGGAGTCAGAACCAATGTTAATTCCGAGGGAAAAATCCCCCTGTACCGAAACAGCCCAGCAGAGATTCGAACCCGCAACCCTAGGATCACCAAGATTACGAGCACGGTGCTACCACTGAACTATTCCAGCCCCTTTCAGTGTCTGGTATTTTAAAATAAGTGTTGTGCAATCATAAAATGGATACTGGACATGAATTGTCAATCTGTATGTGTGGCCTCCTCCCTCCTCAACTGATTGCCAAGTTCATCAAGACATCTGCCTTTATGTCTACTGCAACTCATGTGAGGGTTTATCTCTGAACTTGGTCTTTCCGGTCTCTGGATCTTGCAGTGCAACTTGCTGATCCAGCCTCAATCCTTCCCACTGACCCCTATTTCCCTTTTCTCCCCGTGCACTTAAGACCAGCCACCTCTCATTCATTCACCTAGTTCATTCAATCTCCCTCATCTCCAAAGGTTTTGGTTGAAAGTGGGGAAAGTCATTCAAAGTCCATTCAACACTGTAGATCAAACAAATTTCAGCCCAGTCCTCAACTAAGTTTGGATGTTGTAGGCAAAGTCATGCCAACTACTCATTATAAAAAAAAAATGTAGATGTTTTAATCATTCTGAAGCTACAACATTTTAATAATTCTAACACCATGAATAATTGGTACTACTCAGCTTTCTCATAAAAGCTTGTCATTGTGTGTTTCTCTAGGTTCATTAAACTGCAGTTTGAAAATTCTTTGTCACTGAAAAATCAAAACAAACAAACAGGACATTGTGACAGTGCATACAGAAAACAGGAAGTTTTTGTGAGTGTGATAATGTGGGGAGAGGTTTGGTGAAGGAGCATTACTGATACTGAAGTTTTGATTTTTGTACTTTGGTTGATTTTTTACATCAACACCCATTTTGTATTTACTTTATTTTCAGAGCTTTTGAAGGATTCATACCAATGGATATCAATGTAAACAGATTTAGTTTATTAACTGAGTTTCACCCTAAACATCCTGAATGGCAATTTACTCTATTAGATCTTTGTTTTAGATGTTGCAATACGTAACTGCAGTGAAACTGTACATTACTTACCTGAATGGTAGTTCATACAGCTCTTAGTTTTAGATATGCAACGCATAACTGCACAGAATCTGTGCATGACAAATCTGAACATCTTACTTTTAGATGTTACAAGAAGTAACAGCACTGGAACATTGCATGACCAATCTGAACAGTGCTTTATCTGACACCATTTATTTTTCACATAAACTTGGCTTTGAAAATTATACATCTTTTTGCACTCGACTGAGCACTAATTATTGATAATGACCTATGATATTTTTTTAATGAGGTTTTGACACTTAAAAGATTAATGGCTTTCATCTTGGTGCAGTAGAGTGATGTCTGGAAAGGTCATGTAAAACCGGCCATCAAATTAGAGTTTTGTCTTTTTCCCCCCTCCCCCAAACACCGGTTGCTGAGAAAATGCCAATATTAAAGACCATGGACATAAGCCATGCACACTTAACCAACATAAGTGTCAGATTATCTACATATGTCGGGTTAACTTTAAAGTGTACAATGGATTCAGTGTTCTCATTGACCTACTTTTGTTTACAATGCAGCCGACAAGACCGTATCTAGATGTACCAGCACAAGTTCCAGAAAGCCAGTCAATACTCATTACACATAGGTTAGTGTGTTCTATGATCTTTCACTTTATTCAGTACCCTCACTCTGTTCAATACCCTCATCCCTTTGCACACACACACCGTATACTGAAAAGTGAAAAAGAACAAGGACATGCTGTCTACGTTTTGTTCCAAGTTTTAATAAAAATCCTCCTCCTCTCTGCACCTCACAAAGAATTGAACACAACAAGAATAAGGAGATTATATACTGGAATCACTTAGCCAAATAAAGAAAAGAGAACAATGAATGCAGGGCATTCACAATACTCTGGTCACACCCTCTCTTGTCTCTGCTGGTCAGGCATCTACCAGTGCAGGACCACAGCCCATGCCCTTTCTTGTCGCTGCTGAGGCACACACATCTACCGATGCAAGACCACAGCCCATCATATATTCTTAAGATGATGTAAACAGTCTGGTTTTTGGCATCGTATGCTTCAACATGATAAAGTTTTTCCTTAGTCAGCCTCCTAAATCACACCTACGGGATTACAAGAGACTGAATTAGGTATAATCATCTTACTTTTGATTCACTCTCACCCATCTCCCCAAACCACAGATGTCAGGGGTAAAAACGGATGGAACTGAGTAGAATATAGGCATTCCACCCCCCCCCCCCCAATCCCCATCAGAATTCTATCCAGCTGGATCATTTGACAAAAAATTTTTTGCTACCTGTGTATTGCCCACAATCAACACAACAGGAAATCAGAGATCTCAATACTATGTGGCCTGTGTCCACATTCAGGCCCTCCTCTGGGTCTGGCTCTGCTGGTTGATGGACACTGCTTTTCGCTGTGAAGACCAAAAGGCAGCCGTGAATGGTCCGTTCTGGCAAAGGATGATGGCAATCATTGCGGGAAGGAACATTAGAGCCATCTGTCCCACAAAGACATACGTGCTCAAAGCCAAAGGGACCATTTTTGCTCCAAATGCCATAGCCAATTCCACCAAACCAGATCAACAAACTCTGCAAACAAAGCAAAAGTGATTTCAGTTTTTCTTCCAGCATACTCAATAATGATACTCCCTTCCAAAAAAACATGAACATTTATTCTTCCTTTCTTATTTTTTCGCTTTTCTCGCCTACAGTTTTATTTTCTGCACTTAATCCAGAATAATAATATGTTCAAAACACAAATGGCTCTTGGTGTCGTCAGCATCGCAGGTTGGGAAATCTTGGGTTTTCATTCAGTCTCATCAAAATGCACATAATTTTGACAATTTTTTATTAGCTGGATCCTACACAGAAATGTGGATTGCGTTAACCTTTACTGGATGATGTTTATGATTACACAGACCCGATCATGCGGGTCGCCCAAGACCCACACATTTCGTAGAGGCTTTTCCCTATTGCTTATCCCTGTTCAGATCACATGGGTCTTTTAAGACCCACACCTGATAAAGGGCAGTTTGGCAGCTTATTCCTCACCCGATCACACAGGTCATGTGTGACCCATTTGAATGTATAGGTCCTGGGGGAACTGCAACTAATTACGCAGATGACTGATTGTGTCCATACATGAAATTTCTGTGACCAACAGCGATTAAGATCGTTGACAAACTCATAAGATTTTGTGAGCATAGCTCTATCCGTTCATAAGATTTGATGTTTTGATTGAGTCTCTGGGTCATGGAAGACCCAGGAAGCACGGTAGAGGTTAACAGTGCGAATGGGAAGACAGGAAAAGCACAGTCAAGTTTCTTCCACTTACGTATCTCTGAGAGTGTTGCTCAAGACCAACTCTGCAGGTGTGTGTCTAGAGAGCCTGGATGATGAGGAAGCATAGTGGTCACTCCTACCACAGTCTCCAATCAAAATGCAACTCAATGGCATCATCTTTACAAACCCCACTGACCTTCAAGAAAAAAAAAAAAAAAAACCCACCACCACAAAAAAAAAAGTGTCAAATTCTGAGGTGACCTGGACTTCCTCTCCATGTCCACAGTGATCACTCCTGTCATAGTCCCCCACCCCAAATGAAACTTGGTGGCATCATCCTCATTATCTCTACCCATCTTCATTTTAAAAAAAAAAAGTTTCCAATTCTTGGTCGACCCAGACTTTGTCTCCACATCCATACCTGTAGCAGATTTCATTTGGTAGGAGCCGGTAAAGAAGAACAACAAAAAAATCCTACAAATAACTGGCTTTGGTGGGAATCAAACCCATGATCCCCCAGCCTGGAATCCTCCATGCTAACCACTGCGCCACAGTAGTTGGGTTATCCAGCTCTTACTTATCTATCACAGGTTATGACGGGCATATACAGTGGAATATTCTGGGCTCAGGTCTGTTCGTTCTCACTCAGCTTGTATTCTGAAAAATGATACACTACATGTGTTCTATAAACATCTGATCAACTAACTACATAGTCCCTTAAAACCAGAGAAGGTGAGTTCCTGGAACAGAAGTTTCAGTGACTGGCTTTCGAAAGTGGCAGACACCTATGGGTGAAAGTGTTATGTTGAATGCTTACCACAGAGAACAGTTGGACTGTCAGAAAAAGAAAACTTATCTGTCAGTGGCAGGCCCAACCTGGAAAGGCTGACAAAAGAAAGGGCATGAAATCTGAAAAATGTTCTATCGAATCCGTTTTTTTTTTTCCATTTTTCTACCCACTAAAGTGTGTCAAACCCATCAGTATGTCGATTCTGTTCATTTCTTTGTGTACCTTGTAAAACAAGGCATATTATGTGCGTAACTACTTCTTTAGCCAGTTGAACAGTTCTTTAATTTCAGCACCCATTTTCTCAAAAACCATCATTTTTAAATGGTATGTCTCAAAATGTTGACATACTCGTCTTTACCCCTCTGTAAATCCAAAAATATCCACTGCACACATTTACAAAACATTTTTATGCCCACTCACAATGGGTTAACTGGTGTTCAAATTAAAAATGTCAAAAATAACACAATGGAACAATAGTATGCAGGAAAAAAAGTAAGATTTCTTTTCAGCATTGCTCTAAACTTTTCACAAACTACAAAGCAAAAGCAAAGTCCATTCCACTGATGAGTATAAAAACAGAAAAATGCAATCCACAAAGTAAATTATCATGGTGTGTAAAATGTAAAGAAAAGCAAAAACAATACTGACTAAAATCTGTGATATCTCACTGCAGTTACAGTTTATCAAATTCAAATTTGTGGCACAAATGGTGACCTGGTGAGCTTTCTCCACCTCTGCAGCCTGTGACTTACCAAAACTCTGGCCATGAGGATGGTGTGCTTGTCCTCACTGTAACGATAGCGTTGGCCTATCCAAGGGATGTTAGCAAGGCCCAGGTACACACAGCCGTTGATGCGATGGAGGTAGGCATGCAGTACATCCACTTGACGGCCCTGAAGCAGTGCAAGACAGGAGGAGCAGTTTCTTCTCTGATATTCGATGTATTGACATGTTTGCTTGAATAAATGCTTTTTACATCTTTTCTATACAAGTTGCCAATCAAGTTGGAACAGAGTTGTCTTGTATAATAAATATCTTAGAGTGAAACTATCACAGTATGCTTGTCTCACTTCATGTAAATTGTATGTTTCAGGCCTTTTTTTTTTTTCAAATGATAAGAACACTGAGAATCTATAACATATATATTCTAAACTTTTTCTTTTTTTCAAGGTCAAAACATTCTTTTTCTTTCTTATGCCCCGTCTAAACTGCAGTAAAATCACTAGAATTTCTTGCCAACAAGACAACACACTGTGTATACTGCACTCATAATAATCTTTCACATGAATTTTGAATCTGGTCAGAGATATAGCACATAAATCCAATGTAGCGCACATTCACAAAAAAAAGTGAGAATTTGATCGACAGAGTCTCACAATCGCACATGTCAGGACCGTGAAGTAGAAGAAATTACAAGCTTCACATCAATCCCCCCAAATGTCGATGGTAAACATTGGAGCGGCATTCTCCTGTTGCAAGTCATCTTAATCAGTCCTCTGTTGCTCAATTTTCCTGGGAAATGCAACATCTCCACATCAGACAGAAACAACAACTCAGAGACTACGCAGAAATTCCTGAAGTTGAATCCCACGTTGCATCCCTGAATCCAGTCTGACATCTAATTTTCTAACTCCAGCCATCTTGCTTTGCATGAACAAAAAGCACTTCTTGTTTTTTCTTACACACACCCCATTCAGTCTTCTGTTCTTTTTTCTTATTTGCTGACAACAGATTCATTTATTCTCAGTTCAAAAGCAGTCCTGTGATTTTCTTTTCTTCAGCAAGTGCAACTGCTTTCAATCAGAATTCAGCATTGTATATGCTTTTACCATGGTCTTCCACATCACATCCAGTTTGACAGAAGAAACTCACAATGACTCTCAGATACGACTATGACTGAAATTTCAACTGTAACTAACTAGGGTGTGAAAGAGCACAGTTGTAACGCGATATTGTCTGTTGTCTTTTGAGCAAGTTTTTAAAGTCCAGAAATAGTTGAGTTGTCCATTTTCATCAGCTTGGCCAGTCTAGTTTTTATTTTTCCAATTTTGCGTACAGGTAAGAAACCACCAACTGATAAAGCACAGGGGTCAGAACTCAGTAACACGGTTGTTTTTTGTGTGCTGAAAACATGGTACCTAGTGATACTTTTTCCTTTTGGCATTAAAACTTTAGAGACTATAATAGTAAACAATCATATTCTTTTTGCCTACGGTCTCTTAGTGATCATTCTCTTTTCTTTAATACCTCCCTCCCACTAAACACACACACACACACACACACACACACACACACACACACACACTCACTCACTCTCAGAGACACACTGACATGGACTGCTGCACTGACCACTAGCTGGCCAAGGAAGGCCGGGGCCACCAGATCAGCCATGGAGGACAGCAGCAGCAGGAAGAGGTCTAAACGCAAGAACTTGTTGATGTCCACCAGGCGGATGTGGATGTTGACACGGCTGCCTGTGCGCACCAGTTGTACCCCCCCATCACCACCGACCACAGGCAGCAGGGCAGCAGGCAGTACATCAGGTGCTACAACCAGGCATCAACATTTTTCAGGATTCATCACCGGTCTTCTTCCCATGAAGTTAAAGGTTGCCCAGGTGGTAATGTCCTGTCTTTCAGGTATTAAGGTCTAGGACCAATGTTACCAGTGACTGAAAATGAACTGTTTTTGCGATGCTTAAGTGAAGTTCATGCTCATAACTTCTCTCTGTGACAGACTGAAGTCGGTTCATTTGTATGACACCTCAATCGGTTTCCCCAAATTTTGAATTTGCCAAAATTCATCCTTTTCAAGATGGCAGTTCAAAAGTCATGACAATAACTTAGGGACTTACATTGCCTAGTCCCCCACTCTGTAAGCATGTTCATTATGCTTTAAAACAAACATGTAAAAGTTGAAACCAAATTAACGAAATCATGGCAACACAATCTATGAGTGCTTAGTAAACTGAAGAAAAGAAAGTGAAAAATCAATCCTGTAGGCATTAACTCTTTCCATATTCATATTGGTGGGAGCAGTCTCCCCCTGTGCATGTGCCATCTATGTGGTTGCAAGAACACTGTTTATGTAGCATGTTTAACAGCTGTTTCTTGTGTGTTTTTTTTTTAAGTAAATTTTTGTGCTAAATTTCCAATTTAGTTTGAAAACTGACACTTTGTAATAGATCACTTCATTTCTGACATCTAAAAATATAATCTTTGTTTACTTTTTCTTACATACTGTGTTAAATTTCCAATCTAGTTTGATGGGCAGCACTCTTTAAGTGAGTTTAACACTACAGATGGATGAATTTCCGATTCCTAAAATCAGTGTTTGAGTATTTGTCAAAAATGGTTTTAAGCATTGCAGTGCACTCAGACACTGCCACCTAAAGCTGGGTGGAAGATTGTAGACGGAGCATAAAGCTGCCACCCATATGGGCACGGAATGTAGGGTAAAAGATGAAATTAAACTAACTAACCAAACAAGTCTATGTAAAAATCATGCATTACATATAAATGATATTGATAGGTCGAGACAAAAAAAAAGACAACCAAAAGCATACATTCACAACTGGTGAAAACAGCACAGACAGCATGGAAACATAAGTAAGTTATGTACATATGTTTTAATGAGTACAGTGAAAGTAACGAGGCTGCGGTGGTCAATGTCTGTTGTACTGATATACAGTCGAAGCTGCTTATAACAAATCGCCGGGGACATTCAAAACTGCTTCATTATATCCAGCGTTTGTTACAACCGACAAGCCAGTTAGAAGAAATTTCTGCATGGTTTGTTTGTTATATCCGGCATGATGTGTTTCTCTCTCGTTCTCTCTAACCCCCCCCCCCCCCCCCCCCCCCCACACACACATACATGTGCGTGTCTGCATACATGGGCGGTAATCAAGCTCGTTTCATTGTACACTTTGATAGAAATGATTTCAGAGTTTTTTTTTTCTAGAAATATGGCTGTGAATTAATGGAAACAGATCATATAGGCCTATATTGCAATCTGAATGCTTAGAACCAATAAGTAAAACAGGCAAACAAAATTCACTGTTTTATTCTGAAGGTTTCAGAAGAATGGACTGTCAGAGGAAATGACAGAGCACCATGAGTTTAACATGGGAGAGGTGAAAGGGGGATTTTACACTATTCGTTAAAATACACACAGTTTGCTGCAATAAAAAAGCAATTTTTGTGTGCACTAAAAAGCTTGTCACAGCCTGACAAGAAATCACATGAACAAAAATTATTAGTGTCTGAATAAAGTCTTGAAAAGAAAAACGATATTTTTTTTGTAACTCTCTCCATCATTGCAGCGAAAGTCACAGATTTTATGTCTTAGTGTACGCAATCAAAAGTTCTTTATCAAGGGCAGTACACATTTATATTCTGCCATGTTCATATTAAGTTAACATTGCAGTCTGTTTGATTTTCCTAAGCAGGCAGGATTGCCTGACACTCTAATACAGTTATGGCATCGACTCTTTTTGAGACAGCAGTCCTGCAGAGAAACAACTGGCTCCCCTTTTTCTTCAGAAAGCCCACACAGAAACTTCAATAAACGTTTGTGCCTCCATTCAGTCTGTGAAAGTGACTGTGTCAATGTCAGTACTCCTTGGGAAGATGTGGCTTTGATCGCTGGAACCTGATATGCAAGTGGTACACTCTTTTTCATTTGAGGAAAAAGGGGTTTCTTTTTTTTTGTTACTTGTTTTTTAAAAAGCAGATCTCCCTGTACATTTTTCCTGAAAAAGCAGTTGCACTTGGTTTTAGGAGAGAGTTAAACTAGAATTTCAGGTTCCTTCATATTCTGATACAACTTGTGAGTGAGTAAGCTAGTGGCACATGACAAAACATTTTGTATTATTTATTTGTGTGAATTACAATGTTTCTCATAAGCTGCAAATTCTCTTGTCAATGTTGCTTGTTTGGGGGTGTAAAGGACCTTTAATTCACATTTCCCACCTCCAGTCTCCTTTTCTGTTCAGATATGTCTTACCTTTCACATACACTCAAATAATTTGCTGGTGAAAAACTATGCAGGTTTTAAATAATATATTACTAAACAATACTTTCGGACCACCATCCAGAGGCTTAGAGATCTGCACAGAAAATGGGATTAAAATGCAAGTAGACTGCAATACTACTCATGGCATGAAACCAGATAAGACCTCCAGAACACCAATGAGTACTCTCAGTTTATCATGACCTTCAATTCTGTACTTACAAAATCGGTGAAGCTGCCGGTACGAGTGTGTTCAATCGCCATGACAATAGCAGATCCAGCATAACCCTGAAATACAAGGCCTAAGTTTTTGACTTCTTGCATTTCAAATGTATTCATAATGCGGAACTCTTTCTCACTTACTAAATGCACAGGAGTTTCACTTTACCCATACTGTTCTGTTTGAATTTTGAACCATCAAATCAACAGATGTATTCTATTCTGGTCAAATCGAGTCTACGAAACCATATAAAGTGATCTAATAATATCTTTACTTTGTATGAGAGTGTATGTTTGTGTGTGTGTGTGTGTGTGTGTGTGTGCGCGCGCACCTGTGTGTGTGTGTGTGTGTGTGTGTGCGCACGCGCACGCGCATACTTGCACTGTGACTCACTTTAATTTTTGTTCTCTTTAACTGTACATGCTAACATTTGTTTATTACACATGTCCTCTTCAAATTTAAGTGTTCAAATTCAAATCTTCATATCTTAGTGCGGCGCATGATGGGTTTCTTTTTTTTCTTGGTTGCCTTTCTGTGGTACATACATTGTTCACATTTTTATTAAGGACATGGTACATACACTCTTCACATTTTTATTCATTTTCCAAAGATTGACATAACCTCTTCAAAAACACATATGTGAAAAACACGCTAATATTTGTCTGCCTTACTCCAGTACCCTTTGAGAATTTGCTTATATGTATGTGTGTATATACAGAGAGAGTGAGAGAGAGAGAGAGAGAGACAGAGAGACAGAGAGAGAGAGTTCATGGGATCCATTGATGTCTATGGACACAACCATCTATTGTGCTTTGCTGTGATCAATTTTGTTGCTTAGGCCTGACTTGTCAGTAGCTTTGACAGTGTCTGTGGTGGTTCAACGATGGTAGCTAAAAAGATATATATCACCTCTTATTCAGTGGCACTCTCACAATCACAGTCAAAAATCATAATCAAAAGCATCTTAGGAGATCCAGTGAAGGGTGAAATAGGAAAATAGCAAGAAAGTACAATACATTTAAAAAGGTCCCACAATGATTCAAAAATCATTAATCAGAAAAGAAAATATTCTAAGCGTAATCTTGTGGATTCAAGGAAATAATGGAAATCAAAATGTGTCATCAGCCTGATATGAGTGGTCAGCTCTGTGCTTAAGCTTATTAAGCTGTCCTATTAATTGCTTTTATGGACAAATGCTGATTAAGTTATTTCGGGTCAAGATTTTTGCACCTTGTCTTTAATTCACAGCGTTAATTGAAGTATCATGAAAAACTTCCCATTCAAGGAAATTTGATGGTCCAGAAGTTCCAAAAACAGAAATTCTCTGGAGTTAATAGATAAAAGTTAAGCCTGACTGAAAATCACCAAGGCTGTCCATTTTAATGATAGATATTTCATAGTCGGAAAAAGACAGGGAAGAAAGGAAAGAAAGGGAAGAGAGAACCTGGGTCAGGTGCCAAGTGCTATGATGATATGCATATGTCCAAAACATGAAGCTGATGCCTACATTGCAACAGGCAGCTGATAATGATGAAGATCTAGGATAAAGTAAATAAGGCTTATGCTGCATACCACTGCTTCAGTAAGGTTCCTAAGATAGTATCATGTGACTTTGTAGCAAAAGGAAAGCATGTGCACTTTGCGATTCTTCCTCCAAAATTACAAGCTACTTCACATGAGTTCTTTGTAATGACAGTGTTAACCAGTGTTGTGTTGTTCATATAGTAGTTTTATGGTAAGTGCTGCAGTATTTAGCTGTTGTGCACAAAGTGCTGCAGAAAGCTTCAGGCAAGTCACAGGTCAAAATCAGCAAAGAAGTTGCTATGGCACCTTAATTAAGCTTCATTTTGACCCAAAACTTCTCTATGGTAAAACACCAGTACAAAGAGAATAATCACAGCAGAGGTCTAGGAAAAAAAAAAGACACACCCGGAGGTGCAGGCAGGATCCTGTCCTCAACTGCCAACCAAACCAGCTGGGAGCAATCCTGCACCACCCTTGGTAGTCTGCACTGTGTTCACGTAGGATGCAGGCATGCAGGGGGCATCAAGATGTCAAGGAACATAATAGCTTCTGGAAGATGTTACTGCTCAAATTTTTGACCCCTTGAACCCAAGATTTTTCTGTGGTCAAACACCAGTGCAGAGAGAATAGTCACCTGCTGAGGTCTAATCCTTATCAACCTTTTTTTTTTTTTTTTTGGCGTACGCAGGCTGATACTCCTACGGACACTCCCTGTAGAGACAGGCAAGGATTATTCTCATCTATCCAACAAAGGGAGTGGAGTTTTGTGTGTATGACCATTTTTTTTATCCCGCCATTAAGGCAGCCATACTCCAGCTTGGGAAGGTGCAAGCCGGTAAAACGGGTTTGGCCTAATTCTGAATAAATTGCTACCAGCAATCCACACTGCTGTTTTGCTGACAGGCGATTTCTTCCTTAATTTGCACATCAATGTATCCAAGCAGTGAACAAAACATTTTTTCTAAGCAACCTTACACAATGTCCAACAGATCTCCAAATGTCCTGCCAATCTTCCTTGGCCTATCGACTCAAAATAAAAAAAGAGTTATTATTTATTTCAGTTCTGTGTAACTTGTTTCAAAGTGTAATGACTGTAGGGGGAAGTTCAAAGATATATACAAAAATTTAAAATACTTCATTGCCAAATGAATGTAAAAAGCATTATCTTAGTGAGCCTCATCCTATCAGTCTTCTTCAGGCTATTTAGAACAATTTTTGTCCTATAAATTTCCAAAATGTCCCATTAATTTCCTTGAGCTAGGTATGATGTCCTAAGCTTTGGGATTTTCAGATGAAACACTGCTGAGATGTTTTACATTTTGGTTCTTTTCAAAAAGGAATATTACCATCTTTTAGTGTAATTCAGTTGTGACCAGTATTCACATAATGACAAGGAAAATAAAGCTGTGTGTTATGTTTTTGTTTTAATCTAATAGCCTGTGTATATGTGTACATGTTTGTTGGAGGGGGGGGGGGGGGAGGGGGCACGGGTGTGTGCATACTCAACTGACCACAAGACGGGACAGAGTAATAGCTGTCCTGCAGGTGATATCCACAGAGCTGCGACACAAGATCCATGTCAGAGCAGGCATCAGCTGCAGGATGATGCGTGTGTACAGCAGAAATTCATGTTGTATGTCCACTGCTGCTTTTCCGGTAGGTTGATAAGCCTACAAAGACAAGACATGTTTAGTGGCTTCCAGAAGGCACTAAGCGGAAAAAAACAGGTAGAGGGGGGTGGAGGGGGGAGGGGAAAAAAAAAAAATGATCGGACAAGGATAATAAAATGAAAATAGCAACATCATTCTGTTACATATAAACATGCATGTACATCATCTTATGATCACTTATGTGAATCATTATCAGTATTAACTAGATCTACCAAATGTTAATTTTCTTTGCTGGTGTTGGACTTGTATAGTCACAGTTACCGATTATTACGCTGTGAATAGCCAGTCCATCTCCATGAAAAACTAATGTGAATTTAGTTAGAAAGTAACAAATTATCCCCAAAACGACCAAGAAATAAGTTGGTGCACTGATCAATTCAGTCGTTTTTTTTTTTGTTGTTGTTTTTGTTGTTTTTTTTTAAGTGTACCCTTGCACTCTATAACGGTCAATATCCCTTGCACAATAAAGTCTCCTGCTTCGGATTCCTCAAATTTCTAGATTCTTAATGCCGTATCCCAAAACTGACAGACTGGCATGAAAAGTCTGTTATTTGAGCGAGAAGGATGTTAAGTTACTTCCCTTGGCTAATAACGAAAATGACCTATTTTTATATAAATGATAATGATTTCACGTTGTAAGATCTACAAAGGATGTTTATATTTTTATTGTTTTAAGTTATCGAGTCGTTACTTACTGATTAAAAGACATCCTGCCTTGTTTGGCATTATATTTAGCAGGACTGACAAATCAGTTTCAAGTTGGTAAAGAAATCACAACTGTCGGCATCGTTTTAACTCCACAGCCGTGTTCAAACAATGAAACATGCAATCAAGTGTGTGTAAAACATACAAATGAAAATGCAAGCAATTCGTAACGCTTACGAGAAAGCACGCATCTTACCTCTTGGAGTGTTTCTTTTCCATAATAAATCATAAAAGAACCTGCGACAATGGAATAGATTGCGTCTGCCCATAAAAAATAATTCGCAGTCGGAGGGTGCACAGAAGCAAAGAAACGGCAACGCATGCTCCGACTCGCACTAGATCTACTGTCGCCAGCATTATCTTGGTAGCACACGATCAATTACACTTTCTGCTGTTGCTCCATCGAAAAACTCGAAAGTCATTTTCTGTCTTTCGGGCTGTCTGTTGGTCTTGTTTACAACAGTTGTTTTATGTCATATTCTTTTCTTTCGCAATATTCCGTTTGAAGTGTCAAGATTGTTGCGCCCTCTCTGAATCGTGCGAATGCTTGAGTAACCAAGGGGCATCACTTCAAGTGGATGGATGACACGTTTAGCTGTTCAGATCCAGAAGCAGAACGATCGTTGAAAATGTCCGTTTTTAATGAGCCAAATTATGCTTTTAATATGCTATTCATAGTCATTACATAACCAGTCTCATCATCGATCATTTGCCTGTCCAGTGTGAAAAAACACACCAAAATTCAGGTCACCTCCAATGGAAAATGTGTGCAAGAAAGTTTATAACACAAAACTCGTGTGCGAGCGTACGCATCGGCGCAAACTCAAACAGTGACACGCATTTCCATTTATTTCACATACAGCATGCTGAATTCATTACTCTCAAGCGCCATATGCGTTTGTGTGTGTGTGTGTGTGTGTGTGTGTGTGTGTGTGTGTGTGTGTGTGCAAGGTATTTAGGCCTAAGTCAGAAGATGCCTGAACGAGAAACGTTCACGTCCATACCATAAACATGACAGGTTTGCAGATGCAAGTGATGATTATATGAACGCTGTTCCTCAACTCACTGTCATGTTTATTTACTGTTTTAACTAATCTCAGCTACATACAGCCCCATAATTAACTACAGCTATTTTATTCAGAGCTGCTCGAAGACGCCTGCCGAGAACTTCAGCCAGCTAGCCTGCTTTTTGGACTGATTTAAAGCCACGAAAAACAGCCCGAACCGTTGCTAGTTAGTTCCAACTTTTCAATCCCAAACCAACAATTCAAAATGTTTTCTCAACCCAGGAAATAGCAGGCTACTTCAAAACGAAATTCAGTAAAATATTATTCTGTTCATGCTTTTGCATGGCATAAACACAGAGTAACCGGGATTCTATAACAACTTGAAAGTCGTGGCTCAAAAGATTGTCAGGCTTAATACATATCAGAAAATGCTATGATAGTATGAGATTTCAATCTGGTCATTAATTCTATGAGAAACCATCATAATTATAGATGGTATATAAACCAAACACAAAAGAAGAGGCTAAAATGGGATGAAATGTTAGAATTGAATTATATGGTCAAAAATAAAAATTTTGAGGGCTATGTAGAAGAGTCCCAATCCTTTTAAACAGGCTGGATGAAACTTTTTTTTTTCCCGATCTTATACATAGTATAAATAAAGCAAATGCTAAAGACGATGTTCAAAATAACTGAAATTTTAGAACTGGGTGACATTTGGTGACGTTTGTGGTACACGTGGAGTCTGAACCAACCCCTTTCGAAAGGCCGGGCGAGACTTTTGTTGTTGTTTTTTGTTGTTGTTGTTGTTGTCAGACACAGTATGTAGGCTACCATGAGACCAGAGTAAGTCGCATCTGTTGGATGGTAGGCTATATACGCCTACTGTGTTTAAGACAAGAAAGAAATGTTGTTCAACCTGTTGAAAAGGACCCTTTCTTCTCCACGTTTACCACACTCTGGGTTTAATTCTCATCGAATGTCTCAAAATTTTAAATGTAACTCAGTTCTTAAACTGCAGTCATATTTGCACTTCTTTCACATTTGGTTTATCTACATCATTTGAAACTATGACAGTCTCTTGCAGAATCAAAGAAACTGAAGTCTCTAGCTATTTGTAGATGTTGTGGGTCACTGAATTCCGATAGGAGATAGATCATTAACATAGTCTATTGAAGGCAAGTATCCTGGGCGGATCGCCGCCTTCTAGTGTTCGGTAACTTGCATGCGTTGATGCCCCGTACAGTCATATCAACGGAAATGGCACCCATGCTGGATGGGCTGATGGGTTGAGACCATGCAAAGGGCAGTTCCTCGTCCTTCAGCCTGGGAATTTTTACACTGGGCTTACAACCCAGTCCTGTAGAAAACACACACACACACACACACACACACACACACACGCGCGCGCGCACCTGTAACAAAACATTGCAGCAGCTTGCGAAATAACATCTCAGTATCAAGTAGATTCCTCTTATAGTCTATGTTGCTGTACCGCTTAAAACTTCAGGAAGCCAGCACGCCGGCTAATCTTCTGATGATTAAGATCAAAGCCAGGATAGGGATTCGGAACATACCAGCCCTTTCCGAGAGTGAGAAAACAATCTGAGTGTTATGTGAAATGAAATTCAATCTCAAAATTTCTTACCTCTGCAAGAATAGCGTTGGCCAGACTAAACTCAGAAGTGGTGACGCTATCATCCACTTCGGATGGCGAAGACACAGATTATCCATACATCAGGAAATGGCGTAGCTCATGACACCACAGGCAGCAAGAGCTCTTCTGTCATAGATACCAAGAACACCAATGATCCTAACAACAAGATTTAATCCCAAGGATCGGTCAACCACTATCATTTAGTCTGTGCAACTACAAATGTATAAAAAGAAGGGGGGGAAAAAACAGAAATTTTACAATATATACTTGACAACATTTAGCAGATCGTCAAAGAGAGACATGATGATCTCATGTCTGAACGCCAAGCCGGGTGGAACAACATTTACCATGGAAAGACATGGTGCCGATACTCGAAACGAGAACGGAAAAACTTTCCACGGTATCAGTGCAGCAACTACCGAGTGGCTGGACGCTTCATCTTTCCACACAAGAAGATCCCCAGGCAACTTGATATTCACAGAGTGCAACGACAGACAACAAATCAGATCAACCACTGTATTACCATTGCGAGGAAATCGACAAGAAGCTCACTCGAAGTCAGACTTAAGTGTGGTGCAGATATCGTTTCCGACGTCCACCTTTTCTCAGCAAGTCTGAAAATCAACCTGACAGCCAGGTAGGGAGACCACCCCATAGATGAAAATGTGCAAGATCTAAAGAGCAAGGTGAAAATCCAAAACATTCCAGTGCAAGCCACAGAACAAATTCGATGCACTTTCAGGAATAATGAAAGTAACAGTTGGTCACTGACAGGAGCAAACAAAACCGAAAAAACTAAATCCACTTCATTCGCCACATGCTCATATATGCTTGGAAAAAAAAACACACACACAAAAAAAACAGACGGCGCAATGAAAGGCTCATGACAGGCATTTTAGCCATGATAACAACTGAGAGAAAAGATCAGCCAGTCACGGGGAACAGACAGAGGACCGAGCACAGTACTGAGAAATCAATCTCCAAGTAAAGAAAGATGGCGTAAAATCTAAGTGTAGATTCAGCAATCATCCCGCAGAAGATGCAGAGAGACAACAGCAGGACAAACAAATATTAAAAGACTGTCTGGGATAAGAAGACCACTGTCTGGTAAGAACAGAAATCCTACACAACTAGCGATAAAAAGACAGCAAAACGTCTCTAATGAGGCCATTGAGAGGGCGAGGCCGTGCGTCCAAATTTGAAGGAAACATTCAGCAGGACTCTCCGTCTGAAACCAGATCGCAAGACTTCAAATTATCATCGAGCATTCATTAGAGTGGCAGTCTTCCCTGCACACAATACTGGTGAACTTGAAGAAAGCCTTTGACGGTGTTGACGGGGAAGTCATTTGCAAGTTCACGTTCTGCTATGGCTTTCCACTAAAATCGGTCATGATCATCCAGCGACGGTATTCCACCTATCAAGTCATATAGGCCTACTACGGAAAAATTAACTGATCTATTCCAGATGTGGACTGTTTTGTAAAGATGGGCTGCCTTCCATCACAACCATCTTCTTCCTAGTCGTAGGCTGGACGATGAAGAATTCTACAGATGGAGAATTCTACAGATGGCAGAAACTCCGGCATTCAGTGGACTTCCACCGGACAACTAGACACTTTGGCTTCGTTGATATCAGCCACTTCTCGAACCGACACCAGGATGCACAGAGCATACTATCACGCCTGGTCAAGGAAGCATCGAACAAACAAAAAAACCAAACAAGCAAAAAGCTCCAAAATTAACATTAAAACTGAAGTGATCTGCGGGTGATGAACAAACAGCAAGACCCATTCAGCTAACAGATGAAATCAAAGAAGTCCACAGATCTGTCCACCTGTGTACGCTTTCAGCACCTTGCACCCTGTATGAGCCTCCCGCCCCAGAAGAAGATTAGAATTGTCAACACTAATGCAAAGTCTGCTCTGTTACGTGGTTCAGAAATATTTGGAACAACACGTACAGTCCAACACTCAAAACGCTCAGCGTATATGGACTAGTCTGCATGCAGTGACGCCTCCTTGAAACGAAACTGAAACTGAAACGGAGCTTCAGAAAGTCGTTTCAAGGCCTTGGTTATCACATAGTTGGACGTCCAGAGAACCCGGGTGGTCCAGATAAAGTGGCTCTGTTGACGACGGTTATGTCTGCAACATCATGAACCCGAGGTGACGGTTCTGAGGCCAGGTATCCGGACCACATCATGGAGTCCAGACACCGGTCAATGCTGAGAAATTATTCTCCTCTGACAGAGACAGATAGATGCAGCTTCTTCTTCTTCAGTTGCGGTGGTGGTGGTGGTGGTGGTGTGTGTGTGTGTGTGTGTGTGTGTGTGTGTGTGTGTGTGTGTGTGTGTGTGTGTGTGTGTGTGTGCGTGCGTGCGTGTGTGGTTCAGGCTTATGGTTATTGCATTGCTGTATTACACACACACACACACACACACACACACACACACACACACACACGCACGCACGCACGCACGCCGCCCCCCCCCCCCCCCCCCCCCACCACCACACACACACACACACACACAACCTACGTTTCTTGAAGTGAAAAGACATTGAATAGAACAAACAGACTCACTTTTCCATCCTCAAACTAAAACGAAAACAGTTTTGATCCCGCCTTCAATAAATTTACTCCCGTCACAACTACTCCACCTTTATATTTCTCCCTTACAGTTTATTTAATTGTTCCTGTATTCATCATCATCATCATCATCATCATCATATCATATTGTAATATGCCACAGGGTTGATACAACCTTTTGTCTGTTCCATAAACATTTTTTTAATTGGATACTGAAGATTTGCAGCATAAAAAAATCTATGTGTGGTTAATATCCAATTCTGAAATTAGTTCCAAAATAAGCTTCTTCCAAATGTTTTAGTCTTTGACTTTTTAAGGGTTCATGTGGTAACACTACAAGCTGGTAACACAATTCCACAGATTTATCACCCTGCTAGTGAAAAAAAGTATGTAAGCACTTCAGTTTTGACCAAAAGATTCAATTCCGTTCATTAGAATGCCAATTCGTCGTTTACGTAATTGAGATTTTGTCAATGGTTTTAACATCATAACAATGCCGAATTTGACATTTTCATAGTTTCAGTTTTGTAAGCCAATGATTTTTTCCCCCTAATGAACCTTCTCTGCACATTTTCAACAACAGTTAGTTATGTTTGCCACTTTCTTGGATTATTAAGTCAGAGAACACATTACTATATAACAGGATTGAACTTACAGGGGATTTAAAAAGGTATTATTTCTTACATCTAATTCTCTCTCTCTCTCTCTCTCTCTCTCTCTCTGTGTGTGTGTGTGTGTGTGTGTGTGTGTGTGTGTGTGTGTGTGTGTGTGTGTGTGTGTGTGTGTGTAGCATAGATGACTGCGCATCATACAAACACAAAACCAAAATCATGCACGCGTGCGCACGCGCGCGCGCGCGCGCGCGCGCGCGCGCGCGTGTGTGTGTGTGTGTGTGTGTGTGTGTGTGTGTGTGTGTGTGTGTGTGTGTGTGTGTGTGTGTGTGTGTGTGTGTGTGTGTGTGTGTGTGTGTGTGTGTGTGTGTGCGTGCGTGCGTGTGTGCGTGCGTGCGCGCGCGTGCTCATATTATTTGGTTTTGCGTTTTGTATGATGGGCAGTCATCTATGCTATTTCATTTCCTCTTTGACAGTAGGCCCTAACGTGAAACATTTCTTAAAAGTAGGAATTCGGTATAACACCACCCTCAATCTTCCTCCATATCTGTAGGTTGTAGTTCACAGCCATCATTTCCTACCCATACTTCGGTAAATAGCCTAGTACCGATGATTTTGTAAAAATCATTGTTAGGCAATCACCAGCATGTTTGATTTTTTTTCATTGCCAGGCTGAATTTATTCATGTATCTATGTTTTCATTGTATGCATTCACTTATCTATATACTTCTTATCTGTTTGTTTATTCTAAGGAAATCTTTAGAAGTCAGCGACAGAATAATCAGCAGGTTGCTTGCGGTCGCTTCTGCGGAAGAAGTTATAAGTGTACTCAACGGACTGTTAAAGTCCAGTGACTGCCCTTTGACCAGTTATTTCCCTGACCGGACAGAGAGGGCGCTGATGAGCATATCAGGCACCAAACGAACTTCTAAGCAAAAGGGAACTTGAAGCTTGGGATCCAAAATCATTTATTCACGGCAGACCCAAGACTAGATCTGAATTTGGACTAATCTTTTACCAAAATGTGATGAAAACGAACCCGGCAACTATGTTTGAAAGCCGGCAACAGTGAAAGAATGACGTTATTCAGATACCAGGATACAACTCCTCTTGAGTAAAATTAGATTTGGTGCTGACCCACATGAGCTTGTCTAGACTCGGTGGACGCAGAGAGAAAAAGCGGCAACAATGGAGTGGCTGTCCCTAGAGTTTCTTATGAGAGGCATCGCCATATTTGCAGTTTTCTTCTTGTGTTCACAACATCTTTCTCACGTCTTGACCTTGGACGCACTCTTGACCTTCATTACAACTTTGTGGATCGCTTTGTGTCCCAGAGACTGGTTGATATCGGTGATAACATAATTATTTTAGATGTGATTAAGTAACGATAGAATTTAGACGTGGAACCATACATGGACAGAAACTGGGATTGACTATGTTAAAATGTAGAGTCGTGTCTGTGTGTTAGGCCCCCTATTAGATCTAAAATACGAAGTCACGCATGCACACACTGTAAGCTAACAAAGATCAACCAGTTTGGTGGTGTTCTTTAACAGATGCAGGCTACTGGCAATGAAGTTAAGATTTTAAGCTTGAAATTTTAGGTACTTGTTTGCGCATGTTATTACGATTGTATCTTCTAACCATGTAGTCTCGTGAGCGAGTATTTCATAGTGACTTTGAGCTCTCTTGCTCGAGAACAAACACATATCAAAAAGAGTGTGGGCCTCGCCCGTAAATAACTTTAAACAGATTTGATTTTGTCCCATCTAGCTCTGTATTGTTGTCGAGGACAATGAGGAGGAGTAGACGGAAATATTGATTTTGTACTCGTTCATTCTGATTATCTGGATGAGATAGAAGTATAGTAATTGTGTGTGTGTGTGTGTGTGTGTGTGTGTGTGTGTGTGTGTTTAACCTGGAAAAAAGTTTACAGCTCCATATTTTTCATGTTAAAAAAGGAGGTAGAAGCAGATTTTTTTTTTTTTTTTTTTTTTTTTTAATCTGGAGGTGAGAAAGCTGATTGCAAAGTGAGGTGACTGCAGGCGGAAATCTAAACAAATTCTAAAAAGTATTTACAATGACTCGCTGAACAACGTGGACAAGCGAATCATGAGACAAAAACACGACATGTTTTGATCTCTGTAGGTCTCCCACAAGCAAGATAAACAACACTCAGAACAACGAAAATAAATTTCAAGGAATCAATCACTGTTGTTGAATTCAGCGCAAGATGAGCATTGAAATGATTTCAATGCCTATAAATTCGTTTGTGCACATTGTTCGGTGAATTCATAGTACATAAAAAAAAAAGTGTTTAAATTTTAGAGGTGAAAAAGTAAGCAAAATCATTTTAATGTTATTTATGTTATAATTTCTAATTTGGAGGTGATAAAGAAAGAGGTACCTCCTCACACCATCCACTCTTTCCCATCCTATCCACCACCATGAAGATGCTGCTGACAGATGCCCGAAAAGGGTCGTGTCTGGTCAACTGCACTTGAACAACTGTATCCTGTAACTGAACTAGAGTGGCACTATCTCAGTTGATCACAGTGATTAGAATTATTTTCATGTTCGATATGTGAATTATATATAATTAACAACAATATTAGTAATATCATTATTACGAATATTTATATGCCCAATCAGCTGAATACCCTAGGCGATTACACGTCACAAGAACAGATATCAAACCATAGGCCAAATAAATCAAAACAATAAGCAATATACAAAACACACTCTCTGAAGTCACAAGCTTGCTCCGCATCCACACGTACCACCACCCCAGCTCCACCCTTTCACACTTCCTCTCCACCAATCGCCCACCTATCAGACAAAAAAACAGTTGCTCTTAGATGAATAAACGCATCCAAACACATAGAAAACTCCTGAAAGTAGCACTTCACACATTTGTTTTGAAAAAAAAAGAAGCTTTTTCAAGTTTTTAAAAGAGGGCAGAGAGACACAGTATCTGGGTTGATGCGGGAGATTATTCCACATAGTGCTATCTTGGATGTTTTGTTATTTCGTAATTGTCCAGAGATCACCAAGCTTGATATTTTTGCCTGGACAGTATATCATTTGAAAAGTGACACCATTGGTTGTGGTTGCAGGCTGTTTCAGATCGTCCGATAGACGCACTGCATGAATACCTAGTGTTGCACGTGTCCGCTGCCCTGGTAGTGCCAGCCCTCATCTGGTTCCTCAGTACAGACCCCTCTGACATCACTATCCGAACTGCTCTTGCTCTCAGCAGGACTCTGGTCAGTGGTTTGGTGTCCTCTCTGTCGAGCTCCCATGTTTCTCCCTTCTTCCCATCCTTTCTTTTCTATCCTTTCTGTTTTTTTTCTCGAATGCCAGTATCTGCCTGTCTTATATCTTTATCTGCCTTCTTCTCTTTTTATCTTTTTAATTTCTGGTTGTCTCCCTATCTTTTTGTACAATTTTTTGGTGGTGGTTTTCCTTTAGTTTCTGTGTACCTTTGACAAGTAGGGGTGACAGATGCGGTCCTCAGGGAGATGGACGAGAATATTTTCTCTATTGGATTTACAGAGTAGTTTGCATATAAAAAATTCCACCTCCACCCTCTCTGGTACGGTGATGCAAGGGGTACTTCCTGGTACTAGTCATGGAAAGGAATTCTTATTTTTCTAGGGATTGTTAGAAATACTCAAGAGTGGCTCATGAACAATTCTCCTCTTTCAAAATATTACAAATTGCTACATTTCGATTTTCCAAATGCAAGACACATTGACCAAGAAGGTTTTTCATCCACAAGCCCTTAGAGTTATTAAATAAATAATATTATACAGTTTTACACTGTAAACTGTTACTATATTATATGCTGATTTGATCAGATGTGTGCTTGTGTGGATGTGGGTGGTGGTGGTGGGTGTGTGCATCTACATGTAAAAGCATCTGTATCTGTGTGTCTGGTTCTATAAGAGAGTGTGTATGTACATGCACAGCATAAATTACAATATTATCACGGTTAAGATTGCTATTTTATATGTATTTCTTACTGTTATGGTTGATTTAATTGTCAGTTTCTTCATTTGATCCACTTTCTTATATAATTCTTTCATAGCCAAATTTGCAGATGATTATCTCTTTCTCTCTCTTCTCTCTCTCTCTCTCTCACTGTTTTACATTTCAGTAATGTCACTTCCATTCACTCATGGTTTTTACTGGTCACAGTTCAGTAGTTCAGTAGTAATTATTTTAACATACATCACATAATACATTAAAAAAATCACTCAGTTCATTCTTTCGGCGGCGCCTAGGATCAATGATTAAAGGAAAACTATTAACAAAATGTGTGAAAATTATCCAGATCATAACAATTGGAAAGCAAATTCTGTGCAACACTTGTATAACCTACATGTATACACACATTCATCTACACACACACACACACACACACACACACACACACACACACACACATATATATATATATATATATATAGATAGATATATATATATATATAGTGTGTGTATATGTGTGTGTGTGTGTGTGTGTGTATATATATATATATCAAAAATACCACTAAAATGCCCTATAAAATTCTTAAAATGCTCGACCCCTTGGGGAGCAACATCTGTTAAAAAATAGGATGGTAAAAGCGCTCGAAACAGAGCTGTCGATTTTAAAACTTCCTTTTACCATCCTATTTTTTAACAGATATATATATATATATATATATATATACGCACATATACATGCGTGTGTAGTGTTTCTTTTTTTGCTTTCTTGTGAGCGACAGTTTCACATCGCGTGTCAAAGAAAATTGTGAGGCAGCCGGCTCCATCCGGGTCTACTATTGCACGCTTCCAAGGACCCAGCCAACCGGCCAAGGCAAGGCCGTGCTTTGCATGGCTGGGTCCTGGTCCACTATGCATGTAGCCTTAAGTATACTTTTTCACACACCAATTTCACTTGTATATACAAGGGTAAAATATACAATCAGTAGAACTTCAGGCAAATCAGTCTTTATTTTCACATGACTCATCATAAAGAGAGGGACTGTTCTTGATGAGTTGAGCTGGAGTCCACTTGGTTATTTTTAGTTTGTTAGTTGGAGAGGTGTGCGGATCTCTCTCTGGTTGCTGGTGACTGGTCCACCTTCTCTTTAGGCAGACTGATCTGTTTTGGGTCTGCTTGGCCATATGGTAGCGTGGATTCTTGATCCTGTGCTGGACCAGTTGCAGGAAGCCTACATACCCAGGGTATTGGCATAACAGAACCTGTTTGTAGAGAAGTATCTGTGAATCCGGCTTGATGAGTCCTCATACTTGCTCTCTGGCTTTCAGTAAATGTGTGATTTCTTTCAGCTGGCAAAGGATTTGAGCAGCGTAAATATGTCTGCCTGAATCTTCTGTCTCCACTTTATTTCTTCATCCAGGTTTTGAGTGGATTTTAGCAAGTGTTGGAAGAGAGTAAAAGAAAGCAAAACATTGAAGGAAAACAACTCACAAACTGAGCTGAAGCATGTACTGGAATACGCTTAGACCAAGTACACATGTTGATTCGAGTCCTCTACTACAAATCATTAAGACAGTCAACAGTATTCATAAATCACCTGACAGATTTCACCAGTATAGGCTTAAAGTCATGTCAGAATATAGTATTCAGTAATCGATTCAACAGATAGTACCAAGTATTGGTGAAAGATTATGCTGTTCAAAGATAACATTCATCAATCATCTTAACTGTTTTTACAAAGTAGTGGTAGAAACTGAAACTGTTACAGAAAAGTACTTATTCATCATTTTGATAGATGTTACCAATGACTAGCCTGAGCTGTACTGTCAAAACATGGCAAAGACAAGCTATACATAGTCTGAAGACGTAAAAACTTAGTTTCAACTCACATTTCTTCTGGGTTAATCAGTGAAACTTGACACAGGATCTCAGAGTATGAGATGAACATTTTCCTGTCTGGCATACACCAGTGTGTGACTCTGATGACGATCACTCTTACCACCTTTGGTGCAGCATTGAAGTGAGTAAGCTTGATTTCCCCTTTCTGTGTGCTGAGATACGCATCCTGTCTCTGATGCCTGTCTGATTGAAAGGTTGTCAGAGGAATAGGACAGCCAATAATATCACTACAGACAAAAAGAGAGGGGGAGGGGGCGTTAGTAATCTGAGGAGGGGGAGGAGGATCTGGAATGAGGTTGTTATCCCTCAACATCTGCAGTGTGAGGTCATGTGCTGGCATGTAGAGAGGACAACATCTGCAGTGTGAGATCATGTGCTGGCATGTAGAGAGGACAGCATCTGCAGTGTGAGATCATGTGCTGGCATGGCATGTAGAGAGGACAGCATCTGCAGTGTGAGGTCATGTGCTGGCATGTAGAGAGGACAGCATCTGCAGTGTGAGGTCATGTGCTGGCATGTAGAGAGGACAGCATCTGCAGTGTGAGGTCATGTGCTGGCGAGTAGAGAGGACAGCATCTGCAGCAGTGTGAGGTCATGTGCTGGCGAGTAGAGAGGACAGCATCTGCATTGTGAGGTCATGTGCTGGCGAGTAGAGAGGACAGCATCTGCAGTGTGAGATCATGTGCTGGCATGTAGAGAGGACAGCATCTGCAGTGTGAGGTCATGTGCTGGCGAGTAGAGAGGACAGCATCTGCAGTGTGAGATCATGTGCTGGCGAGTAGAGAGGACAGCATCTGCAGTGTGAGATCATGTGCTGGCGAGTAGAGAGGACAACCTTTAAGATGCTGGAGCTTTTTTTAGCCTCCATGCAGATTAACAAAGCTACGTTGTGTCAACACCTGTGAGACATGGATACACAGGGACATCTGGCCTGTCACGGCATTTATATATAAGACATGGGTAGATCGCGCAATGCTCTACAGCCATCATTCCAGCGATCAGAGTGAGTGTGAGATGGAAGGGTGGGAGGAAGTTTGGCAGCTTCTGAAAAGTAGAGGACGACGAGGGAGACCTTTCCCCATCCATGATTGGTCGCTGCATGATCAGGCAAGGAAAGGGAAGACAGGTGCATGGTTGATGATTTGCTCTACTGTTACATAAAAGTTCTCCATCCCTTTGGTGTCAGCGCTGTGTGTCTGTCACGGTTTCAGTTTGCATCAAACATCAGCTAGACAGAACAGGGGAAGAGTGTGAGAGGAGGGGGGGTTGAGGGGTGAAAGTAGACTAAATATGATGTAAACTGATAATCCTAATTGCGGTTTGTAGTACAGAGAGAGAGAGAGAGGGGGGGGGGGGGGGGGGGGAGGAGAAGTGATGGCTTTCAATTGTCATGCCAAGAAAAAAATTCTCTTTTGACGGAAGTTTTACATTGGCAGCCAACACCGATCCTGGTCCCTTACAGATCTGGTGCTAGCCGCAGACTCACCAAGGCACCAACAGTGGAGCCTCGGAATGTGGCAGTGGCATTTTGTCTACTTGCAGCTGGCTGGACCAAGGAGGACTGGATCCTCGGATTGGGTGACAGGTTTTAGCATAGGGAACAGGAATCGACATAGCGTTTGATGTCCTCTGATATCCCTGGCCAGAGGTACTGATCTGTCACTCGTTGAATTGTTGCTCCAGTAGCTCAGTGGCTTCTTGAGTGGAGTGCATACTTCCAGTGATTGGGTATGGTGTGGAGCTGCGACCACGAGTTGTGCACAGTCTCTACCAGTCAAACGTCAGCCACAAAGACCAAGGGAAGAGTGTGAGAGGAGGAGGGGGTTGAGGGATGAAAGCAGACAGACACTTAAAAATGATGTAAACTGATAATCCTAACTGCACTTTGTGAGACAGGGAGGTATATAGAAAGAGAGGTAGAGGTGATGGCTTTCAATTGTCATGTCACACTCTTGATATCTTTCTGTCCTGTTTTTGTCACCAACATTTTCTTTCTTTCTTTTTCTTTCTTCAGTTTCTTTTCTTTTTTTTTTTTTTTTTTTCAATTCATTTTCTTTCCTTATCTATTATTTTTCCAGCCATCCTTTCATCTTCTCCCCTTTGTAATACTCCTTGTTCTCTCCCTGTCTCTTCCTTTTCTTTTGCTGTTCAATCATTCCTTAGGCCTTTCCTTCTTTCTTTTTCTTTTTTCCTTCTGTCATAACCAGTCCTTTCTTTCATTTTCATTCTTTTGATTTTCTTCAGTTCTCCATCATTTTTTTTTTAAGTACCCCATCCTTTTGAATCATGTGGAATCAAAAAGTAGGTAATTGCATTTTCTATTTTCATTCCTTGGTTTTTTCTTTACTTAAGTCTGATTTTCTTTTGTTTCCACCTTTCTCTCTTTCTTCCGTAGTATCCTTTTTTTTTTTATTTGTCAGTTCATGAAAAGAAAAATCTTCCTGGATTCCTATTCTCTCCTTCCAAACCTGTGTTTGCTACTTCCATCTTTATTCATTGTTTTCTCCTTTTCATCTTGATTCTTTCCATCTTCTCCATCTTGATTCCTAAGCTAGAACAGGCATTGTGCCTAACTGGTAAAGTAGGCACTGCTGTCTGTATTGATGTCACGACGCAAACACTGTGTGTGTGTGTGTGTGTGTGTGTGTGTGTGTGAGTGTGAGTGCATATGTGTTTGCTTACATACAAAATAGTTGACTGTTTCCACATGTACTACAACATACTTTGCCTGTTTATACAAACACAGGCAAGAAAAAGTTGAAGAGACAGTCTGACTTGACATGCAGACAGAAGAGATAATCATGTCCACAATCGACATGCCTGTGTGCGTGAGAATGTGTGTAAAACTCTGTGTGTATGTATGTGTGTGCATAAGAATGCCAGTATGTGTGTGTGCATTTTGTGTACACGTACATGTGTGTGTATGTGTTTTTTGTGTTACAGGCTTTGGGAATAGTGGTAGTGGTGACTGTAGTGGCGCAGCGTGAGGACAATATCCTCTCCACATCGGTATGTACATAACGGTTCCATCGATCACACAAAAAGTGTCATACCCATGTCAGCATGAACCATAAAAACCCTGAAGTCAGCGTGAACCATAAAGCCCTGAAGTCAGCATGAACCATAAAAAACCCTGAAGTCAGCATGAAACCATAAAAGCCCTGAAGTCAGCATGAAACCATAAAAACCCCGAAGTCAGCATGAAACCATAGAAACCCCGAAGTCAGCATGAAACCATGAAAACCCTGAAGCGACTTCATGGCACCACAGTGTCTTCCTGTGTGAGTGGTCCCATGCCGACCCAATGCTGACAGCTCCCAGTGAATAGCCATTGATGGCAAAGATTAATAGAGTGAGTCTGCTTGTGGTTGTGTATGATTTGGAAGGGGGGAGGGAGTTAGAAGTATGATGTCATAAGATGGAACAGCAAACAAATGTTTTTTACAACAAGAACAACAACAACAACAAAAAAAAAAAACAGAAAAAAAGAAAGAAACAGGAAAACTGGTGAACTCTGTAAGAGTGAGAGTAAATAAATAACATGGACTGATCCACGTGCAGTGAAATCAGTGCATACTGTCAAATGTTACAGTTCAGTTTCACTTGTTATATCACAAACTACACTGTTTTTCATTTCTGACACTGAAAGAATAAAGGAATTTTGATTGTGGCTTCTCTTTGTAGAGTTACGAGTACGTAATTCTCATCACGGGCACAGTGGCCTTGGTGTATGCTGTACACCTGTTCTACAACAACTCTGTGAACGCTGACAAACGCTTGGGCAACCTGAATACCAACCTGAACATGGACCTCACCTTGTCCGCCATGTGTGGGTCTGTCTGCCTCTGTTTGCCCTTCGTACCAGCCTGCTACCTCTTTGTGAGTCACCGTCTGCCAAATGTCACTGAAAAGGACGTAGTAGTAATGAATGAGAAGTATTCATGGTGTAGTAGCGATGGCCGACATTGTAAGATTATCCACTCCACAACTGTAGACAATGTGTTAATGGATGATAATTGATATGTTTATTTCATTGAGAAAGGGTCAAGGGGAGGGGAAGAGGTTTGAGGAGGGGGGATGTGATAAAAAGGTGGGGGTTAGATACAGACATGCCATACATGTGTGACTAAACAAACATGCGAGCTTAGTCCAAAGATACTTAAGGTCTCTAAGCTTTTAATTGAGTTCATGTTGTTTATAGCCCAGCCAACCACCTGGGGTAGGGTGAGTAGAGGTGAAAGGGGTGAGCTTACCAGGGCTATGATGTCAGCCAGCTGGCTGTACACAAAATTTTTATTCTCCAGGGTGTGTTTATGTTAGAATGAAAAGTAAAGGGAAGGGCAGTGGGTCTAATGCACAATTCACATGCATGTATGCTTAAATGTATGTGTATGTATGAGATCTTGTGCAGGTGTGGGACACTGCGCATGCGTGCTGTAGGTGGGTTTTAAAATGGTATTTTTTATGAACCGGTTTACATAGGGTTTCGTTTTTTAGCTTTTTTTTTTTGATCAGCCGTGATGACTTCAAGAGTTACCACCTCTGGATTGCCATTTAACACATATGTCTGTATACAGACTGCCCTCACACATTTGCATACATATACATGCGCACGCATACACACGCACAGGCATGCAAGCTTCTACACAAACACACACACTCACGCACATCTGTGTATGTATGCATGAATATATATATATATATATGTAGGCCACTTTCATATTATGCTGAGTAGCTGTGATGAGATTTGGGGGGGGGTCAGTGTGTCCTCCAGGGGAAGGACCTGGAATATTTTCTCTAACAGAGTTGTGTTGAAATTTCACCTCCACCCTCTCTCTTACTAGTGATGGAAGGAGCAACTTTCCAGTACTAATCATCGAAAAAAAAATTTCAATTTTTTTTCTCAGGACTATTAAAATACTCAATAGTGACTCAGGGGATAAGTTTCTTTAGGCTTGTACTCTTAAAAGTACTTGTAGTTCCAAGAGACAGAATTAGAAGTTCAAACATCAACACTGATTGACACAATAGAAGAAATGTTGACTGCTGTACCTTTTCCATATAACTTGAAAATATAAAGGTAAAGAAAAAAGGTACCTTTCAGAGAATGCTTCAACATTTCGTGCTGTAAGCACTTGGTCACGAAGTGAAGTGTTGAGGTTGTAGGGGAAGCTGGCAGGTTTCTTGTGACCACAGTTCAGCCAAAAAGGGGGGGGGGGGGGGGGGGGGGGGGTGAACTGTGTTAATATGGTCAACAAAAGGGGGGTGGGGCAAAGAGGGGGTGGGGAAAGGTGGGAGGGAGAGGACCATCTGGTGGTTTACAGAGAAAGGGGGGGATGGTGGGTGGTTAAGGAAAACATGGTATAGAACATTGGGGGGGGGGGGGGGGGGGGGGGGGGGGAAGCAGGAGGGGAAAAAAAAGGGGGTTTTTTTTTTCAGCTTGAGATAAACAAGTTTATTCCCTGACATTGAGTCCATAAGGACTCAAAGTGCCAAGGCGTTGTATTAGCTGGCTTTCCATGAATTTGCGGTATTGGCCCTCTTTTTGTCCATTGCGCCAAAGCGCTGCCACTCTGATGTGCGACAGGTTATGGTGTTCAGAAGTAAAGTGGTTTGCCACTGGTGTATCTTTTCCTGTCAGGATGTTGTCCCTGTGTTCTTTGAAGCGATCATTGAGTGATCTGTATGTTTCTCCTATATACATCATGGCACACAAGGTACAGGTCAGGACATAGACAACATTTTGAGTTTGGCATGTGAAATGGGATTTCACCTGAAACTTATCATCTGATGGGCTTTGGATAGTGTTGCAGGGTTAATAAAAGTACAGGTTTTACATTTCGGTTTCTTGCAAGGGAAATTGCCAGCTTGAGCAGAGGGGTGCGTAGAATGGAAGGCAGCATGCACAAGATGGTCACCAAGGCTTTTGTCCCTCTTGAAAGCCACAAGTGGTGGTGGTTGGTGGAATGTATCTTTCAGTGTTGGATCGTTCCTAAGGATCGAGAAGTTGCGACATAGAATGTTTTTCACGGGTATGTTGTGTGGATGATAGGTCAAAGTCAGTATGCATCGGTCCGTCTCTGCAGCATCCGCTTCTTTGCTTTTGAGAGCTTGGCATCTTGGAATTGACTTGGCTCGTTCCAGGGCTGATTGTATCAAAGCTAAAGGGTAACCTCTGGCAGTGTGAAAAAAAGTAGCCATGGTTGTTGCCTCTTTCACAAAAGTCCTGTCTGAGCTACAGAGTCTGCACAGCCTCAGGAACTGGGAAAAAGGGATGCTGTCTTTCGATGCAGGTGGGTGGCTGGATGAGAAGAGAAGGTACGAATGAGAATCTGTTGGTTTATAATGTACTGTAGTATGGAGGGATCATGAGTCTTTCTGGATGTTGACAAGTTTGTCGAGAAAAAAAGCAAGGGACGAGTCAGAAATTTCATAGGTAAACTTGAGGGATGGATGGAAGTTGTTCACAAACTGAATGAAGTCAAGAAGTTCTTGCTTAGGGAGCGTGAATATGCCAAAGCAATCATCGATGAATCTTCTAAAGACTTCTGGTAAGTGTCCAGGAAAAATTGGGAGAAGATCCAGGATTCAACGTAGCCCATGAACAGGCAAGCATAAGATGGACCCATTCGTGTCCCCATTGCAACTCCCTTTGTCTGTTGATAAAATTCATCACCAAACTCAAAAGTGTTGAGGGTCAAGACAGCTCTGTCAAGCATAAAATAGTAGTTGTGTCAACTTTCAAGGAACTCTGGGTCATGAAGTGTTTAACAGCAGACAGTCCATCTTGGACTGATTGAAAACAACAACAAAACTGACAAGTTATATGCACTTTCACACATCATCTTTACTTGTTTATACAATATTCAGTCAGTTCAAGCTGAGTTTTGGTTCTCACTGTTTCATCAGAGAGGGAACGTTCTGGATGAGTTATGTTGGAGTCCACTTGGAATATCAGAACTTATCTGATGTCGGAGAGGATAGTGGATCTTTCTCTCTCTCATTGCCGGTGACTGATCCACTTGTGTAGACCTCCTACTCATTTGCTAGACTGTGGTGTGTCTTGACTACCAGGTTTGCCCAGGATACATAGGATCCAGTTCCAAAACAAATAGAACTGGTCTGTAGTTAAGTAACTGAGATTCTGGCCCTCTGGTTTTCGACTGGAGTTTACCAAAGGGTAGGAGACAGCAATACAATGCTAAACAGTTTTAGTCAAATAACTCGTCAGTGTTTCTTATCTATCAAACTGCAGTAACTTGGAATAGACTAAGCCCAAGTTTCACATGTAGTGTAGACTTAAAAGTCACACGCTACAAAGCAGTTCAACCATCGTATTTCAATAAGTGAAGGGGGAGTGGAGCATGTGACGGACTCTGAAATTAATTTGATTCTCCCCCCACCCCCACCTCCACCCTCACCCGCTGCTGTTCTAAGGGAGGAGGGAGGAGAGAGTGGGGGGGGGGAGAGGGGAGAGACAGGCAGGCAACATAGAAGGGGGGGGGGATGTTGAGAGGGGAGAATTGGCATAGCTAGATTTGAAATCTGTACTGCCATTTGTGAGACAAAAGGAGAGAGAACGAAAGAGGGGTGGGGGTGCGTGCGTTTGCACAGTTTGTGCAGGAGGGTGTTTGGGGACGATTGGGTGGAGTTGTGTGACTTGTCACAGTAGCATGTTGGTGAATGTGTAAACAAGTGACTTGTCACAGTAGCATGTTGGTGAATGTGTAACAAGTGACTTGTCACAGTAGCATGTTGGTGAATGTGTAAACAGTGACTTGTCACAGTAGCATGTTGGTGAATGTGTAACAAGTGACTTGTCACAGTAGCATGTGGTGAATGTGCAACAAGTGACTTGTCACAGTAGCATGTTGGTGAATGTGCAACAAGTGACTTGTCACAGTAGCATGTTGGTGAATGTGTAACAAGTGACTTGTCACAGTAGCATGTTGGTGAATGTGTAACAAGTGACTTGTCACAGTAGCATGTTGGTGAATGTGCAACAAGTGACTTGTCACAGTAGCATGTTGGTGAATGTGTAACAAGTGACTTGTCACAGTAGCATGTTGGTGAATGTGCAACAAGTGACTTGTCACAGTAGCATGTTGGTGAATGTGCAACAAGTGACTTGTCACAGTAGCATGTTGGTGAATGTGTAACAAGTGACTTGTCACAGTAGCATGTTGGTGAATATGCAACAAGTGACTTGTCACAGTAGCATGTTGGTGAATGTGTAACAAGTGACTTGTCACAGTAGCATGTTGGTGAATGTGTAGATCAGGCATCTGTCAAGTCTTGTCCATAACCATCTTTCCATGAAGCCCTCTTTCTAAATCTCTTTTTGTCTTTGTTTGTGGGCTTCTTTATTTGCCGAGCAGAAAACGCAATGCACTGTGGCTTCAAGGCTTAGTAGATGTAACAGGGGCGAAATGGACCAGTCTGCATGCAGTGACACCTTCACCGAACTGAAACTGAATTGGAAAGTTATCCACTCCACACCACTGTAGATGATGCTCAAATGGATATCTTGAAAATCATACTGCTTCAGCGCTTAAAAAAAAAAAAAAAAAAAAAAAAAGTCGGTCTCAGGAGCATTATATTTGGATGTCTTCATATTCTTTCAAAAGCAAGAAGGCTGATGACTAGCTTAAAAACTTGAAAAAAAAATTAATTGTCCAGGTTAGACTCAGAAAAAGTGGTGTCCCAGCACATGTAAACTAATGGGTGTTTGATTGGAAAGACCTGATGGTAATCAGAAAAGCCCTGTAATCATCAGAGCATATTTACAACTAGGATCCCATATGCATGGGTGAAACTTCTTCAGTCTGAGGACAGAATCCGTTTTATGAAATTATTCGAGACAGAATTTTCTGTTTTTCGTAAATCTGGGAAAAAAAAAAATTTTTTGAAAACAGTCTCTAGAATTGCGCAAATTACGTATTGAGTGCGTCTTACCATTACATGGAAGTGCTGAATCAGAAAAACTCTTTATTTTCCGGAACAAAGATAAAGCACCGTCGTTGGAAACCGTAAGAATGTCCTATCTTAAAGAAGGTGATTCAGTTGAGGAGATTGACGCTGGCATCACTAATAAGTGGCGATGGGCTTGGCTGAACGAAATAGATGATGAAAAACGACAACATCGTGTTTGGTATTTGAAAATGAACAAACCTGGTGTAGAATTTTGCTGCGTGTGCAACTCGGACCTCAAGTATGGATCTAATGGAAAATCTCGGCTAGCAAAGCATGCCAGAAGTCCGGACCATATTAAAAGCATGAAGGTAAGAATTTCAGTAAAATCTTTTTCAGCAGCCCTCCATGCCCCCCCCCACCCCCGTTCCCCTCTAGTGACATACACACACACACGCGCGCACACACACACACACACACACACACACACACACACACACACACACACACACACACACACACACACACACACACACACACACACAAAGATGTAAGGGCAGAGAGAGAGAGAGAGAGACATAATAGTATGAAAAAGATATTAAAGAAAGAAAAAAAACATAAAAGAAAAATAAATATGAGGGTTAGTTTTCTGGAAAAAGGATGGGGAAGACTACTAAAAGTTCTATTTCTTCCATGTAATAAAATGGGTTAGTTTTGGAAGTACAGTGGAGACTCTCTATTAAGACCTTAGAAAATGGTGGTGTCCTGCGTATGTCAGATCAGAACAGGCACCACTGAACACCACCGAAGTGACTCGGCAGCAGTGCAGTGTCTTCTCTGGTGGTTGCCTCTTGACGACTTGACATTGACTGCTCCCTGTGGATTGCCAGTGCTGGGGCTGTGGAGGAGCCGACCGGGCTGTGGCTGTGGACGGGGTGTCGGAATGAGCAGCGTAGGTGCACTGCCTCTGAGGTGACACAGAGGCTGGGACAGCAAAAATAAGAAAAAGACCTTAGAACATGCACAGATTTAGAGAGGAAGTCTTATTAGGGAAAGTTTAAATAGAGGTTTCACTTCACTGTATTTCACACACACACACACACACACACACACACACACACACACACACACACACACACACACACACACACACACTTCATGCATGGGAAACTGTCATATAAGCAATAAATATGTGTTTCAAACAAGGACTCGGTTCCAAATTTCCTTCAGCAGAGGCCACAAAACTGTCCGAATTAAAAAAAAAAATCAGTGTCAGCCGGGGGGGCTTCGCCCCCATGGGCCCCCCACCAGGGACGCTGCCCCTGGACCCCACCAGGGGCCTAGGTGGCCCCTGGACCCAGACCTTTCAGTTTTTTCATTTTTTTTTCCAGTTTCACCCATGCATATGTCAATATCAGCATGGATGTTTGGGGGATGAATTAGAAGATGAATTTGGAAACCCTATAATACTACGTGGACATCTTATTGCACAGTCAAACTTGCGGGATCAGCATGGTACTTACTTTCATGTAATGATACTGGAAGAGATGTTGGATGACACTTTCATGTAATGATACTAGAAGAAATGTTGGATAAAGCACCTCTCAGTGCACTGACATCATCTCCAACACACATAGGGCGGCAGGGTGACTCTCACAGTGTCATTGACTGTGCATTTATTTAATACAAACCTGCAGCGTGAGTGCAGTAACTCTTCATCATGGAAGTGCACATTTCCCTGTTGTATTTAATGACAGAAACCACCGAAGGAAAACGCATGAAAAATGGACCCTTTTCAGCATGATAACAAATGAAGGAAACATAATTTTTGCTCCCAATTTGAGGAAATAAGTGACTGCCTGTTCATGCTTCAGTTTTATTGTCTTTCCTTTTCATTGTCTTGAATGTTGTTTGTCTTGCCCGAAGAAGACAAAAGAAGTTAAAATGTGTCGTGTTTGTCTTGCAATTTGTATGTTTCTTTTGTTTGGCGGCACGATCATTTTTCTTTTGTTTGTTTTAATTTTCGCCTGCAATCATAGCCTAGCTGTGAGAGTTTGGCGCGGAAAGAGCAGCAGAAACCTTGCCCTGATCCAGATCTTGAAACAGATCAAAGCAAAGCAGCTGAAGATGGAAAAAAAACTAACTAGATGGCACCACTTTCGAGGGTCACATATCTGTGACAGAACACTCAGTTCTGACAGTTTATCATGGCATGGATGGAAACTGGTACAAATGCCAGCGTCGTCTGGATGCTGATGGGACCTCAAAGCTTCAGAAAAATGAGGAGAAGGTTGGCTCCTCTGAAATGCTTTATAGAACAGAATATGAGGGGAATTTGGAGGAAAGGACAAGAGATATGACCAAATTCAATCGAAGTCTAGCTCAAATTAGCATTGATGAGGGAGTTGCAGCTCAGAACCAGATGAACTGGATGAGGCATTAACTAAATGCACTAAAGATAGGACCAGACTAAGAATGTATTTGGATATTGAATAGCTTTCAGAAGAAGAGAGAGCTCGTATCTACAGTGTCAACCAGGACAGTTTCATAAAAAGCTTGTCCCAGAGGGCTGGACACTCGGTTATCTGAAACCTCTGCTCAAATCAGGAAAAGATCATCATCATTTAAGAGACTACCACATTCACTGTACAAAATACAGTAGGAAAGCTCATGGAAAGCATCATAGCAAGAAACCTTGCACAGGACCTTGAAAATAGGCAGATTCTCCCTCCCGATCAAAGAGGCTACAGAACAGGTAAAAATACATGGGAAAACATGGTCCCATTTGCCTGTTAGATGTGTGGAGGAATCCAAAAAAAAAAAAAAACACTGTCAGTAGCAATAGACTTTGAAGATATATACAACAGAATCCAGTCTTCGCTTCTTACGGAACTACTCCTTAATGATGGAGTCAATGGGACACTTACACGAGGTATTGCATCAGGACTTAAACAGCAAAACATCGTCTTACTGATCGGAGACAGAATGACTGAACCTCATAAACTCTCTATGGCATCACCTAAAGGATCTCATCTCTTCCCAGTTTTGTACAATGTTTACACTAAAGACTAGGCAGACCTCAATAAAGTGGTACTCTTCAATTGTTGATACAAGTAGGTGACGGTCTGATCTGTAAAACGACAAAGAATGTTCAAGAAAGAAAAAAAGCAGTCCAAAAGCAGTTGAACAACATTGCTCAGTGGTGTTAAGAAACAGGTTAGCCCTTCAGTCCAGTGAAAGGTTGAGCACTGATCTGCACTCTCAATAACAAGACATCAGGAAAAGTACCGTCACCACTTTCGTTCAGTGGAATACAAATCAACTGACATAGTATGCTACTTGGGTATAGGCTGTGATAGAGTACTGACCTTAGAAAACATGTTGAGAACGTAATACTCAAATGTGGAAAAAAAAAAAAAAGCATATCTACCTTGAAAGTAATGGCAGCTAAAGGCATCAAACAGCACCATGTCTACCAGTTTGTCACGCACTTTTACTCAGTGTGACTGATTGTGTATGGGGCTTACAACACTGTCCAAGAGCAGTCTCCTTAAATCAGAAAAAAATTGCAAAATAAGCCAAGAGCCTGATGTTAGGAACTTCAAAAAAAAAAAAAAAAACTTTTGAAACTAAACGTTATCTGATGGACCTTCCTTCAGTGCAGGTGAGACACAAACAAAAACAGCTGAAGACATATTTTAGAGCACTTGAAAATCCCAAAATAAAAGCCACTACATGTGGCAGTCAAGGAAACAAAAGGCACTCATCTAGGACATGGAAAATCTTTAATAGAATGGGCAGTTGACAACTTACAGCTGCCAGGTGTCAGAACTCAAAAAGAAACTAAGGAATGGGAAATATACCCGGACCACTTCAAACGTCTCTTCCAAACTGCCATCACATTAGAGCTTGGTAGACACTAAAGAGGATGGTTAGAGGACAAAACCAACGCAGAAATTCAGATGCAGACAGAAAAACTTGGCGAAAGGAAAATGTTGTTACATGTATATAACAGACAGTTCAGTTTCCAAAGTCTGCCTGGGAATACACAGTGAATCAAAATAGCCAGACAATCCAGGAGGACAATGAAGCAGCAAACAGCTGCTGGGAACACACATTGAAAGCAAAATGGCCAGACAGTCCAGGAGGACAATGAAGCAAACAGCTGCTGGGAACACACATTGAAGCAAAATGGCCAGACAGTCCAGGAGGACAATGAAGCATACAGCTGCCTGGGAACACACATTGAAGCAAAATGGCCAGACAGTCCAGGAGGACAATGAAGCATACAGCTGCCTGGGAACACACATTGAAGCAAAATGGCCAGACAGTCCAGGAGGACAATGAAGCATACAGCTGCCTGGGGAACACACATTGAAGCAAAATGGCCAGACAGTCCAGGAGGACAATGAAGCAAACAGCTTAACAACTTCAGGTCTAACATTGGAGGTAGAAATGGGAACACAAGCGCTCCACTGGCTCTCATCCACAGACAAGCTTTGAATTCAAGCCATGATACAGACTGACTCTGTGAACCTGCTTCAAAATGTGGAATGGGATGTCAGCACAACAGAAACTCTTATGGAATGAGGCAGACTCAAAGTGAGTCTTTCCAGTGGCAGACACAACTGACTAAACTCGCGTCAACTGAGATAATAGATTTCAAATGTGTCGGGGATCTCGTTTTCATTGCATACATATGTGCACTGGTACACAAAATGCACTTGTGTATGTAGAATGCCCATAGTTGTGATACGCTTGCGCTTTCAGTTTCAGTTGTGTGAGGGTGTATGTCAGGGTGATACACAGTGTGTGTGTGTGTTTGCCTATATCTGGGGAACATTTAATTGCTATTGTTTATTCTTTGGTAGGTATTAATGTATATTTTTTAAATGGAAATGGAATGAGGCAGGGAACATTTAACAATAAACAGTAAACACGTGGGGTAACTCTTGCTCCCATAAGAAAACCTAACACAGAGTAACTTTTATTCAAGACTGGCACAGCCTTTTAAACTTGAATAAAGTCAGACAAATACAAAGACGAACAATCTTATATTTTTGGAAAAAACAAGCGCAGGCCAACAACTCAACTGTTTTCATAGTAATGGCGTGGTAAAGATTTGGACTTAAGGAGGGGGGAGGGGGAGGTTGAAGATGGAGAAACTGGGAACATGAAATTAAGAAAATATATTACAGATATGAAAACTCTTCACTAGCTGCATAAGGGAACCATCGTAATCCCTTTTGAAGGCAGATATATTTGTATTGCCTGCTCCGAGGCCTTTCGTCTGCTGGATTGGAACTCATCAGGGAGACACGGCTGGTTGTGTCTGCGCTCCTGGCATCAAATAGAGACACACCACAGTCCATAATACCGTGGTATTCTCACCTCCAAGGGTGCAAAAAAGAATCCAATAGCACCCCCACTATTAGATTGTTCTTCTTTGTATTTGTCTGACTTTATTCAAGTTTAAAAGGCTGTGCCCGTCTTGAATAAAAGTTACTCTGTGTTAGGTTTTCTTATGGGAGCAAAAGTTACCCCACTTGTTTACTGTATATTTTTTTTATTCATTTATGTTCACTGGGTAATGTGTTGGTGGTATGCCATGAAAGAAACACATATTGAAGTACATCACAGATTCATGGGGACCCTCAGCTTGGTAACCGTGGGCTGTTGATGCCCATGGGAATGCAGGTGTGGATGGACAGAGAGAATGAGGTAGATATCTCCTGCAGGGTCAACAAGCTTGCATGTCCATGTGGGATAGTGGCTTTGGCAGTCGTAGGTAGTGTGCATGGTTGCAGCATCATGTTTACCACATATGTGGTATGTCCATTGAGTAGTTAGATAACTACAATGTTTATGAAATTTGCTTTTTATCTGTATTTGAATGTCTTTTCCATTGCCATTATTATTGTTATCATTGTTAGAACTATTATTATTTTCATCAGCATTTTCATTCATGTATTATATTCATCACCGTTAATTTTCACTATAATAATCATCATTCTTGGTATTGTTATCAGTCAGTATTAACTATGTAATCTTCTGAACATTCATTCTCCACAAATAATCAAATGCATGTGCGCACACACACACACATGCACACAGACATGCGCGCGCGTGTGTGTATGCTCATATGTACAGGCAAATATACATACACACTTATCTATCAACTGCAAATCCTGCACTTTGTTGTCACATTGCGTGGCAGACGTATGGTGTATATGGAATGGCCTGCGAACGGCCTCATTCATGAAACTGTAACTGAAACTGTAATCATGCATTCACCACCTCATTTCATTGTAGACAGTGTATTCATGGACAAAAACTTCAATTGATCTTGTAAGCATTATCCATGCCACCTCACTGTAGAAGATGCAATTAATTGCAAACATGTCAGGACTTTAACCTTCAAGTTTGAGAGTAGACACATCGAGTTCATAGAAGGAAAACAAATTGCTGTGTCAGGATCAGGAATTGGATGAGCTTCACACCTACCTGTACCGCCTGTATGGGGCCATGACTCTAGGCTACTGCTGCCTGCCCTACATTGCTCCCAAGTTCAGGGCTTCTGCCAACAAACGGGCCATCCTCTTCTCCAGAGCTTTGGTTTGTATAGCATTGGAAAGAAAGGGACCTTGAGCTGGTTGACCTGTTTCAATTCTATACACAGCTTGAACTGTTGCATAGGAATTGCTATTTCAAGCATTTCTGTTTATTGTTGATGTCGGGGCAAGCGAGGGAAAGGGGCCAAAGTGAGTTTATAACTATATTTTTGTAATGCTTTTTAATATTCTACACAGTATGAATTAAGCACCTGGGCATCATAAACATAATTTATTTCCATTTCTTTTCATAATGAACCACAAGATTATCTGTAAGATTTGTATTCTCACCAATTAAGTGTTAGAGGCAAAAAAAAAACATATTTCCTGTTTACTTTTGTCATGAAACATGATTTTCTACAACTCAAGATAACTTGTGTCCTGGCAGAGTATGCTGATGACGCTGCTTGTGACGTTCAGCAAGTATCACCATGGGGACATCCCAGAGGGCATCGGGGGCAAGCTGCTGATTGCCAGCCTCATTGTCCTCACTCTGCCTTCTGCTATTGGCAGCATGCGACACGAACACAGCCCAGGCTGGGACCTGCCCTGGCGGGGACTTCGGGTGCCACATGTAGGAGTGGGTGGCAGCCCTGCTGACAACCTTTTCCAAGCAGCCAAGGACCTAAGGAATCTGTCCAAAATCTCTCCCAAACGGCGCCCAAGACAGCTTAGGCGCAGGAGTCGTAATCGCAGAAGTAAGAGTCGAGGACGTAGCCATTCCAGAAGGAGATAGAGGAACCAAGTGGCTGGTAGATTTGGGTCATAAACGACGGAGACAGAATGGAGAATAGTTGAGATTGGTTTTGCCCTTTATACATGTCATGGTGTGTATGTTACGTTGGCACACTTGTATAAAAGTTACAATTTTAACATTCTGACGACTGTTCTTTTCACCAGCTTGTCAGTTTAAAGTGAAACCAACAGTAATCCTTTCACACTGCTTGCTTCGTATCTCCATTTTCCATTGGAGTATGAATATGGAAACTACAATGTGATGATCTCACCAGGTCTTGTCATTTAGTTGATTTTACTTCTTCTGTCAGAACACATGAAAAATCACACCAGAAGATGTAAGTACACAGATGTATTTAAACAGAAAGGACTGACGTGTCAATAAAATGTTGTAGCAAGACAAAGTGCATGGATTATTAATAAAGTTTGTTTATGCTAGCACCTTCCAGCATTCCTGTGGCTGAAACTTTCTCTTCCTTTCTTTTTTCGGGGGTTCTTTTTTTTTTGCTCTCATATACCTTCTGGGTTTCCTGAAAATTGATCTGTGAGTGCTCTGTGGCACAATTCCCAGCAGTCATTCATCAGAAGTGATACTTGCAGATTCGGTCTTGTCACCAATACAAAATGTATTAAAATGTGTGTCCCCATTCTTGACATTTGTAAGGTCACATACACTTACAGCATACATGAATTGACTAAGCTGAAATCTCACCGTGTCTATGGCTGCCTGCATTTTCTATATGAAAACAATTTCAAGACTCCTTAAAATATGTGATTCAATTGAAATGTGCCACCAGGTTTTAAAACAGCCCATATCATTCATGTAGTTATACAAAATTGTTTTCTTAATGAGATGTCACCACACCAAGACTTGACATCAGCCCACTACTGCCATGAGACAAACAAGTGTGTGTGTGTGTGTGTGTGTGTGTGTGTGTGTGTGTAGGGGTATATGTGTGTGGGGGTGAGTGGGTGTGTGTGCATTGTCTATTATTGCTTCAAGTGTTTACATATATGGAATTTGTAATGGGCCGCATGCTCTGTTCAACAGAGAAGTGTGCACATAAAAATGTTCATTATTATTATTATCATTAAGCCAGGCACTGTCCTGTCGGACAACACAGCTGATGTATGTCCTACACACACACTGCACCGTCTCTCTCTCTCTTTTTTCTCTTCAGCATCCCTACCTCCAAAACAAACAACAGAAAGCAAAAATCTCCAATTATAGTTTATTTCTAAACCCAACAAGCTAGTTCCAACAGTAATAAGTTATTTTTATCAAGATTTTTGACACAACCATTCACAACGGGAATTAAAACCACAGTTAACTTGAACTGCAGTTAACCTCCACCAGATGTAACTCTTTAACACAGTCCAGACGTTGTGGGTGTCCCAGAATCAATTCATTTGACACAGACTGTACTGTGTGCTTTTTTACTGTATTTATTTCTGTTCAGATGTTGCAGGTCCTGCTGGACCATATACTGGTCAAAGAGTCTTCAAGAGATTGTACTTTAACATGATGTGTGGACCCCCAGACCCATACTCAGTGCGCTGCAGTATCCATGACCACTCTTTAAGGCAGGGGTTCACCAGGACCGTGCATCCACACAGTGTATTGTTCAAGTTACATAACTGATTTTTTTCTCCCCTTTTAATAGACTGACACCATAATTTGCTGACATAATGTAAATGACATTTTCAAAAAACATTTAACATTTCAACAACAGTTTTGATGGTTCTACACAGATAAAGACTTTTTCATGTGTTTTGGGTACAGGGATACCCAGGAAATATGGTGATGATTACAATGTGCACCTCTTTTTCACACACACACACACATGCACGTATGCCTACACACACACACACACACACACACACATGGTTAAACATTGTCCACTGCCACATACAATTCATGCAAAAGTGCAACAACTGCTTCGTTAAAAACCAATCAGAAAAAAAATCACCAACATCAAGGGAAAACGCAAGTGCCATAAGGAAAAATGTCACCAGAGTTCAATTAATTAGAACTGCAAATTAAAAGGCAACCATATATAGTGATAAAGATGGATAGATGTGTCACACACACACACATGCACACAATAGTAGCAGTTTCATTTTTAAAAGCCAAGCACACATAAAAAATCTCATGTTGGGAAATGAAACGCTAGCACCATAAAGTGATGTGCAAGGGTCATTCATACTGTTGACAGAGCAACCTACCACACAAGCTCTCCCCATCATCAACTTAAGAGCAAATTGTCCTTCCTGTCATTAAGAACCTAGCCAACCAACCAAACCATCCCCACCAAATGAAGTGCAAGTTGTCCTTGTTATTCAGAACCTAGCCAACCAACTAAACCATCCCCACCAAAGTGATGTGCAAGTTGTCCATCTTATCGACAGAACAGCCTATCTGACAAGCTGTCCCCACTATAAACTGAAGTGTAAGTTGTCCTTGTTATTCCGAACCTAGCCAACAACCAAACCATCCCCAGCAAAGTGATGTGCAAGTTGTCCATGTTGTTGAAGGAGCAGCCTACAAAAGTCATCCCTGTCTAGAGTAATATGCAAGTGTCCTTCAGGTTGTTAAAAACCAAGCCACTCGCACAGTCTATTCCCATTTTACAGTGATGCGTAAATGGTCTTTTGAATCATTGAGAACCCAGTCAACCACACAAGCTTTCCCTGTCAAAATGTGCAGATATCCTTCATGACACTGAGAAAGAAAGCCACCACAAGAGCTCTACCACCAATCACACAGTGATGTGCAAGTGGTCCTTCACAAAACAGAGCCCAGCCACCACACAAGTTGCCCCCATCATAAAGTGATGTGCAAATAGTCCTACATGTTGTACACAGTTTAACCAACCACACAATCTATCCACATAAAGTAGTGATATGCAAGTGTTCCAACATGTAGACAGCCTAGCTGAGTATACAAGCTATCCTCACTGTAACAGGATGTGCAAATGGTGCTTCATGTTTTTGAGAGGCTGTCTTAGCACACAAAGTATCCCCATCATAAAACTGACATGCAAAGTAATCCTTCACATTGTAAGGAACCTAACCAACCACACACAAACTGGAGCCCTAACTAACCACACAAACTGGAGCCCTATCTAACCACACAAACTGGAGCCCTAGCTAACCACACCAACTTCCCCCATCACAAACTGATGTGGAGGTGCATTGGTTTTTGTCTTGGTTCTGTGGATAGGCTTGGTTTTTCCCTGTCTTTGAGCTGCTCTCGCAGCAGATGGGTCAAATAGAAAATCGGCTTTTGTTCGTTTATACTGGCTTTCAACAGGGCAACAACTCTTCGGCAGTCATGGGCTTTAAAATCGTCACGTGCTACTGATTTGGTTGAGATCCGATGGACTTTGGTGACCAGAGAAGAAAAAAAACGAGAATTTGTTGTCTTTTAACCTATCTATGGTCCATCAAGTCAACACTTGCATTATCATCACTGTCTGTATCTTTCCCCTTCTTTCAACAATAATCATGCTCTCTAAACAGTCCTACACAAAAGCTAAGTGCTATACATCTGACTTCACCCTTTCTTTCAACAATATGCACTCTAAAAGTCATACACAAAAGCTAAGTTGTAACTGTATGCATTCTAAGTGCTATACATCTGACTTCAGTCTCTTGGCAATCTGCTATGACCGGAATACCCCTGGGTGACGCATTGAACAAAGTTTGTGTGCCTACTTTTAGTCAAACTTTAATTCATTTTGTTCAACATCAAAGAAAATTCAGGTGGCCCTATCAGCAACATCATAGTGTTCTATTCATGGCGCTGGGTTTGAACAGTTAAAGGAAAGCGGTTTTATTAATTTATATAGGAAAGTTTTTTTCCAAAATAAACCCCATACTGTAGTTATACAATGTACAGACCCGTTTTCAGCAAATTATTGCTATCTCGAGAGTAGTAGACCCTTAA
>JADBJO010002839.1:132500-165000 GCA_016801955.1 Conus betulinus
TCACAGCCTCACAATGAGTGATGTCACAGCCTCATCAATGACAGTCCACACAGTGATGTCACAGCCTCACCAATGACAGTCCACAGTGATGTCAAAGCCTCACCAATGAGTGATGTCACAGCCTCACCAATGACAGTCCACAAAGTGATGCCACAGCCTCACCAATGACAGTCCACAAAGTGATGTCACAGCTTCATCAATGACAGTCCACACAGAGCAATCAATATCAAGTGGTTGCAAAATGAGGCGACTGCAGGCGGAGGTCTACACAAATTTTGAAAATGATTATCTTGACTCCACCAAACAATGTGGACAAACGAATCACGAGACAAAACACGACGTGTTTCGACCTCTTAGGTCTTCTTCAGGCAATATAAACAACACTCAGGACAATGAAAATGAAGAATGAGCAATCACTTATCTTTGTCAAATTCAGCGCAAGATGGGCGTTGATGTGATCGCTCATTCTTCACTTTGGTTGTCCTGAGTGTCGTTTGTCTTGCCTGAAGAAGACCTACGAGGTCAAAACACGTCGTGTTTTGTCTCATGATTCGTTTGTCCACACTGTCAGTGGAGTCATGATAATTAATTATAAAATCATAGCAGGTGGTCATGGACCAACCTACAACAGACACAGTGCACTGCTGCTGAGTTACTTTGGTAGCATCTGGTGGCACCTCTTTTGCTTCACAATACACAGTGTACCAGGTACCAAGTCCTCCACTGGTGATACGTCAGTAGTCACGGAGCATGTCTGTGGGAGCACGCTGGCCAAGGGCACCATTCCATCCGTTCAGCAACAGAGCCACTAGACTTTGAAATGACCTCACCATGGGCATGGACACGGTGGAGAACCACACACTGAGGTCACCAGGAGAGAGAAGCACATCAGGGCCAGTCACAGAATGTGACACTGAGTAAAGAAACGTAACGATCAGTGAGGAGGATGACACTGATGCTGTGGAAACCTGATCTGGTCTGAGATGACATGACAGGGCTGTACTCTGTACTTCCTCTAATGACATATACCAGTACTGACTAGGCCTGAGAGACGTCAACATCTGCACAGCTGGTGTGGAAACTGGGCAGCCACCCGAAGAGACCTATCGCTGAAGTCTTTCTGCCACAGTTCCAGCACACTCACCTTTGGGAGGACACTGACCAGGTGGACAAATAGATAAGATAATAAATCTCTTTGGGACTGGAAGCCACACCTCCCAGTCTGCAGTGCCCATCATCACAGCATGCGTAACTCTCTTCTTCCTAAAGTCAACTAGACTCGTTTGCACTGGCTCATCCTCACCCCCAAAAGACCAGAAGTGAACAGTGATTGGAAGTGAGCGCTGTGACTGTGCTACCACTGGTAATGACAGTGAAACCCTCAGCAATGGCCCTCACTCCAGACTTCCTTTAAAACACTGGTTAACTCTGAGTCTCTCTATACCCCCCTATACCTCCAGACTTTTTTTTTTAAAACACTGGTTAACTCTGAGTCTGTCTATACCCCCCTATACCTCCAGACTTTTTTTTTAAAACACTGGTTAACTCTGAGTCTGTCTATATCTCCCAATACCTCCAGACGTTTTTTAAACACTGGTTAACTCTGATTCTGTCTACACCTCCCAATACCTCCAGACTTTCTTTCAACACTGGTTAACTCTGATTCTGTCTATACCTCCAGACTTTCTTTCAACACTGGTTAACTCTGAGTCTGTCTATACCTCCCAATACCTCCAGACTTTCTTTCAACACTGATTAACTCTGATTCTGTCTACACCTCCCAATACCTCCAGACTTTCTTTCAACACTGGTTAACTTTGAGTCTGTCTGTACCTCCCAATACCTCCAGACTTTTTTTAAACGCTTGTTAACTCTGATTCTGTCTACACTTCCCAATACAAACTCCCTGCTCTTAAAGGCCACTGTAAATCCTCACTAAGGGTAGATCCTTTCTGAAGGTTTTGGATACATAACATGCACCCATACAACTATTCACACGTAAATTATCAACGGTACAAGTATAAAACGTGCAGTGCATACATTGTTTACAATCCTTGCACACAAAACCTGTTGACACGGGACTCCTAATGCTTGTTTGAAAAACTGGCCACTGAAGGGGGTTTTTTTGACATCTACCTTGACATATCCAGGATACTCGTCACTGGGCAGGCCATAGATGTTACGACAACCCTCCTCCTCCCTGGCGTCATTGAAACAAGGGAACCAGTCACTGGCATGGCTGTTCTTCTCCTTCTCCTGCCAGTACATCACAGTGACACGTGCGGGCTGCAACAAAGAAAACACAGCACTGGACATGTGCAGTGACGTGTGTGGGCTGCTGTAACAAAAGAAACACAGCATTGGACATGCGCAGTGATGTGCATGGGCTGCAACAAAAGAAAAACACACATTGGACATGCGCAGTGATGTGCATGGGCTGCAACAAAGAAAACACACATTGGACATGTGTGGTGATGCATATGGGCTGCAACAAAGAAACACAGCATCGGACATGCGCAGTGATGTGTATGGGCTGCAACAAAGAAAACACAGCATTGGACATGTGCAGTGATGTGTATGGGCTGCAACAAAGAAAACACAGCATTGGACATGTGCTTATACCTCTTGTTCTATCTCACACTCCTGCTGAAGATTGACAAAGCAGACCATTTCAAACTGTCGTCCTTGCCATCGGTCTCAGAGTCAGTTTTCTGACAGCCTAGCTCCCCACACAGAACCTTGTCAGGGCTGTCATTATGCAGAAAACAGCCATGCCTGAGACGGCTACAAACTCTTCATCAATGCCAGACAGGCAGCTAGATTACTGACATCTTTGAGGCAAACAACATGGGCTGTGCTTGGCTGAGGACACCAGCCATGCCACTTCAATGGCAAGGCTGACACTGCAAACACACAGAAAACAGAAATAATGGAAAGCAAACCAGTGTCGTGAAAAAATGCATACACACATTGCAAACAAACAGAAAACAGAAATACTGGAAAGCAAACCAGTGTCGTGAAAAATGCATACACACACTGCTAACAAACAGAAATAATGGAAAACAAACTAGTGTCATGAGAAATGCATACACACACTGCAGAATGGACAGCTTTCTGGACAAAATGTGTACACTGTCACTACCTGTATGACAACATTGTCACTACCTGTATGACAAATGTGTACACTGTCACTATCTGCATGACAAACATGTACACTGTCATTATCTGTATGACAAATGTGTATATTGTCACTACCTGTATGACAACTCTGTCACTACCTGTATGACAACACTGTCACTACCTGTATGACAAAACTGTCACTACCTGTATAACAAATGTATATATTGTCACTATCTGTATGACAACACTGTCACTGCCTGTATGACAACACTGTCACTGCCTGTATGACAACATTGTCACTACCTGTATGACAACACTGTCACTACCTGTAATGACAACACTGTCACTACCTGTATGACAACACTGTCACTACCTGTATGACAAATGTGTATACTGTCACTACCTGTATGACAATACTGTACTACCTGTATGACAACACTGTCACTACCTGTATGGCAGCATTGTCACTACCTGTATGACAAATGTGTATACTGTCACTGCCTGTATGACAACACTGTCACTACCTGTATGACAAATGTGTACACTGTCATTACTTGTATGACAAATGTGTACACTATCACTACCTGTATGACAAATGTGTACACTGTCAGTACTTGAAGACAAATGTGTACACTGTCACTACCTGTATGACAAATGTGTACACTGTCACTACCCATATGACAAATGTGTATACTTTCACTGCCTGTATGTGACAACACTGTCACTACCTGTATGACAACACTGTCACTACCTGTATGACAAAAATGCATAAAAAGGTGGTGTGTTGTGATGGTGACAAATGTGCCACTGTCACTTCCTGTATTGCAAAATGTATAAAAAGAAAAAAAATAAAATAAAAAAAAAAAAAAAGGTGGTTGTGACAAGAGACAAATTGTGAAGACTTTGGACAGCAAGACAGGTGGAAGGACCTTGAGCAGAAACACGGTGGAAATAAAGATATCATGAGTCACCAAGACCAACAACAAGGAGAGCATTCCCAGCAGAAAACTCACAGAGGGTAGTTTTCTGACAGTTGTCATGTTCCAAAAATGTTTGAAAAGACCTACAAAATCAATGCGCTTTTGTACAGACATAATCTATCTATAACACCTCTGTTAACTCACACACTATCTGTGCACTGAAACAAGGCCTCATATTTATGTAAGATGAAAATTCATGCCATTATTGGTGAACACTGAGGCAGCTACAAAGATGGTCAGGTGAATTCACCACATCTACAAACCGGAATCGTTCAAACAAACTAGAAAATGTGGATGGCCCTCAGATAGATAACAGCAATTCTGCTGGCTCTGAACATAAATGTAAATGGAAAAACCAGAATCCTGCAAAATGCTCCGGTATCCTTGTAGACGTCAGCAAGCCTATCACTCATCCCTGGAGGCAAGCTGAAGTGAAGATGGAGATCCAGCTCTTACCTGCAAAGGTAGACTAATGCCAAGCGGTTTAAGCAGCTTTGATGTCCATGGTCCTGTAGCCATGACAACCTTCTTGGTGCGGTATTGACATTTTGTGGTTGTCAAGGTAACCAGAGGCTGTCCTGGGATGATGGCAGTGACGGGTTCTCCATCACGCAGCACCCCACCACACTGTTGGAACACTTCTTTCTGCACACAACAGTATCCGCCTGTTGTGTGGGTGTGTTCCCAACATGAACATAGTATAACACAGACTTACCCCACCACACTGCTGGAACACTTTCTGCAAAACAACAGTATCTGTCTGTTGTGTGGGAGTGTTCCCCACATGAACACAGTATAACATAGAAATGCCAGGCCAGTGGCAGCATTTTACAGTGTCAGAGTAATATACTGACTGACCCGACAAGCAAAAAAAACAAGCTATATAAAAACAAGCGATAGAATAGCAAGCGGGCATACACCCAGGGCAGGTGTTGACAGCACTGACATCTTAATGTGTCAGCGTTTACTGTGCTGTGTGGCAGACTGTGTCATTACTTGCTCTTCCATCCATGTTCATCACCACGTCCCCATGTGTCAGGCCCTGCCACCTTCCTCTTGATAGACTTGTCCCGTTTTTATAGATACCTATGTCGCCTTCCTTTTGACAGACTTGTCCCGTTTTTATAGATACCTATGTCCCACCTCCTTTTGACAGACTTGTCCTGTTTTTATAGATACCTATGTCGCCTTCCTTTTGACAGACTTGTCCTGTTTTTATAGATACCTGTCGCCCTTACCTTCCTTTTGACAGACTTGTCCCGTTTTTATAGATACCTATGTCGCTGTGACCTTCCTTTTGACAGACTTGTCCCATTTTTACAGATACCTATGTCGCCACGACCTTCCTTTTGACAGACTTGTCCTGTTTTTACAGATACCTATGTCGCCGTGATCTTCCTTTTGACAGACTTGTCCTGTTTTTACAAATACCTATGTCGCTGTGACCTTCCTTTTGACAGACTTGTCCCGTTTTTATAGATACATATGTCGCCGTGACCTGCCTTGCTGTGTCAGCATCAGACAGGCCTTTACAACCACTCTCATGTCAAACCTTTACAACCACTCTCATGTCAAACCTTTACAACCACTCTCACGTCAAACCTTTACAACCACTCTCATGTCAAACCTTTACAACCACTCTCATGTCAAACCTTTACAACCACTCTCACGTCAAACCTTTACAACCACTCTCATGTCAAACCTTTACAACCACTCTCATGTCAAACCTTTACAACCTCTCTCATGTCAGACCTTTACAACCACGTCAAATCTTTACAACCAAGTCAAACCTTTACAACCACTCTCATATCAAACCTTTACAACCACTCTCATATCAAACCTTTACAACCACTCTCATGTCAAACCTTTACAACCACTCTCATGTCAAACCTATTAATGTGTAACCTTCCCAATATCGTAGTCGATTTGGTAAAGTTAGTTAGCCTTTTTGGTTGTTTTGGGTAAAAAGTCAAAACTGTAGATCGAAATTATCAAGATTGTTAATGATCATTTTTTATTAATTCATTATAGGCAATTATGATATTTTGTTATTATTCTTACTGTGGGTGGTAAATAAGAAATGAAGGAGAATAAATGTAAACGGAAGTAATGCTAAAACAGAAGTAATGAAAGAGACGTGAAAGAAGTTTCCTATACGTCTATGGTAATGACAACTTCCGTTAATGACAACTGCATGCCAGCAGTGGCATACTGCGCGCACAACTGAACCAATGTGGAGAGTTCATGCAGATATTAAATCAGGTATGTTATGTTTATTTTAGGTGTTTGATAAAAGATGAGTATAGTTAATTGACGAAACAAATGATGAAATGGAGTTTTGGGATCAAAATGTTCAGAACATTGTACTTTTCTTTGTTGATTAAAATTAGTTGAAATTGGTTAGCGCCAGTCGTTGTCGGACCCTTTGTTCTGATGAGAATTAGTTGAAATTGGTTAGCGCTGGTCGATGTCGGACCTTTTTGTTCTGTTTCATTAAGTTTTCTTTTTACATTTAGTTCATTGGCATTGGTGTAACGAAAAAAACAAACTAATTTGAATTGTGTGAAGTTTAATGTTTTTGCTTTTGTCATTGATGATTGAACAGTTAATTGACTTGTTGTGATGGGAGAATTCTGTTGTAGTACAGAATTGCTTCATAACGATTATTGTGTGGTTGGGATGCAAAATTATTGTTTGGTAGATGCAGCGTTTCATAAATTATGAGAGATGGTGTAACTGTTGTTAGTAGAGTGAAGTCCAATTCACTGATCCAGTTGGAATGGCTAGGCTTTTCTCTGTCATTACATGAAATTGGAGGCGTCTCCATATGCTGAGTCATGGTAAAATGGCTTGAGGGGATAAGCTTGATTCTTTCTTTTATTAATACAACGAAGAACGTACAAAAGAATTCTCTTTTCCCATTCTGTTGAAATTGTACGTTGATGTATATGGTGTACCCATTCCATGGGACATAAGTTGCAGAGAAAATCATATCTAGTCTTTATAGAAGTATGAGGGCAAAGGTCGATTCCTATCTCTCTTGGTCACTGAAATAGTGATTGCCAAAAAAAAAGCTGCACAGTATGTCTGCCAAGTGTGTGAACATAATAGTGCGTCTATTGTTAAAATGAATGTCATGATTGGTGTGTATATGTTGTGAGTACTGACTCCGGGTAATTACGTTTTTGTTTCCAATGTTGAGGTTGTAATTCTATTTTTGAAGAGCCACTGTCTTATGTACTGTATGACCGCTTGTTATGTTAAAACAAAAGTTGTTCTGAGTGTAATAATATTTTACTGTGATGGTGTAGGTTAGTAAAACATGGTTCTCTGTGTGTGTTGGTTGCAGTGTCTGCGCTTTCACGTTTGTTCATAATCCAAATTGCATTTTCTTTAAATGTAGCCAGCTGTTTTATAATTAAGAATACTATGTACCAGTAATTGTCTGTCTTACTTGTGCGCAAAGACAGAAGTGATAAAAGGAAATAAAAGAAAAAATGGTAAAACTTCAAAATCTCTTTTTTAGTTGATTGATTGAGTGAGAACATTGTTGTCCTCGTTCAGGTGAACTCGGGACAACTCACACACACTGACTTTTCAGGTGGTAGGGGTTACAAATGTCTTCCAGTAACTTGCTGAAAAAAAAAAGCTAATCTGAAGTTGAGCAGCATCTAGCCTCAATACTGTTGAATTTAGCGACTCATTCAAAGCAAACGCTAAACAGAATTGCAAGCAGATCTTCAAAAAGCGTATACATATATATCAGTGAGATACTGGGTTCTGGCAGTCGACCCTCGATATCACCATGACTCAGAGGTTTCATTGCATCAGATTCAAAAACTAGGGACAAAAACAAACAGCACTGAACAATGGGAACATAAAAAGAAAAAAAAAAAGAGCAGATTCCATTTCTCTAATACAGACGACCGACTTTCACCTGTTAACTTTCATGTCCTACCTGAAAAACAGCCAAAGCTTTATTTCACCTGTTCACTTTCATGTCCTACCTGAAAGGCAGCCAGAGCTTTATCAGCCCAGAGAACTCCAGCCTTGGGATCCAGAAGGCCAGCCATGGGTGTGATGTGTGATGATAGGACAGCATGGGATAGCGCTCAGCCAGCTGACTGGCTGACAGCTGCTCAAACTCCATTCCATGACGTTCCATGGCTGAGGTGATGGAGGTCAGAGAGACTGACCATTCTCAACACCAACATTGAGGAGTCCACACTGCCTGAATTGGAACAGTGTCATTTTGGTTCACCTCTTCGCATTGAGAATGATGTTAGATGAGAATAATTTAGGGCAGGGGTAGGCAAGGTGAAAGAGCAGGCTACTGCATGTGTGTGTGTGTGTGTGTGTGTGTGTGTGTGTGTGTGTGTGTGTGTGTGTGCGTGCATGTGTGTGTCTGCATGTGCATGTGTGTGAGTTGGTATGCATGCTGATGTGTGCATGTGTAAGCATGTTTGTGAGTGTGTGTGCGTATGTGAGGGTGTCTGTGTGTGTATCTCTCTGGATGTGTGTATGTATGTGTGTTTGTGTGCGAGTGCATGCATACATGCGTGTATAAGTGCATGTCGGCATGCTTGCATGTATGTATATAAACAAGCCCATGTGTGATTTTCATACCCACCCATCCCCAAAACCCAATCTCTCTCTCACACACACACACACACACACACACACACACACACACACACACACACACACACACACATACATGGGTGAAACCTACACAACTTAAGATTTGACTGAAATGGGTCCGGGGGACGCCTAGGCCCTGGCGGGGTACAGGGGCAGCACCTCATTGTGGGGTCCAGGGGGGCAAAACCCCACAGGCGAAACTGAATTTTAAAATTTTTTAGGCCAATTTTGTTGGCTATCCTGCACCAGAAAAAGCTTAACTATATAACATGATTTCTGCAGTAAAGAGCTTAACCGTAACATGCTTTTGTGAGTTACTGTAGACTTTATGTTCCATTAATTCATTTAAATGGATAAAAATAATACTTATGGCTTACTGTACACAGCTCAGGAAAGTTGAAGTCTGAAAGTGTAGAAATAAACCAGAATATAAAAACTCAAGAAGGGAAATTTTTCTCACCCAATCTGAACTGATTGTTTTTGAGCAAACGATACAGAAACATGTGCCGGCCACATTCAGTTTCTTGCACCACTTGCGCTAGTCATCGCCGTCGTCATCAGTTTCGTTTAGCCATTGCATCTCCATTTGTTTCTAATTTGGCCCTCGATGCATGCTACTGGATCTCCTTTCAAAAAAAGCCATGACTACTTAATTTCTGGAGCACCGTGCAAACTTTCGTTGTCAGCCAAACGCGCGCCAATGTTAGCCCGTGAAGATGCCGGAAATACAGAGAAACAGCTACTTCTTCCGTTAAAGAGATCGAAAGCTTGGATCGAACATAAAACTGGAACCGATAAATCATGATTTTTTTTTTTTTTTTTTTTTTTAAATTGATGGAAGTTCCATCAAGACTGAAAGTCATTTTGATGGATTTCTGTCCATAGACGGAAAAGTTTCACCCATGCACACACACACACACACACACACACACACACAAAAGTGTGCACGTACACACACACACACACACTACATGCACATACACTATTGCACGCACACACACACATACATATATCATATATATATATAGATAGAACCCCTTCAGGCAGCAAGCTCATCTGTACACTGGCAATAAAAGTAACACCAAGCATCAGTCAAGAGTAAGCATTTTTATTGCCAGTGCACAGATGAGCTTGCTGCCTGAAGAAGTCCCAGTGGGGCGAAAATTTGCAAATAAATGTTTGAAATGCAGGAATGTCAGGAGTTATGAGTATATTTCTGTCTATGCTTGCGGCTGCATGCATTGTCTTTCCAGACTATTACCTTGGTGGAGCGGTGCCCCAGACTCTAGGAATCCTGGATCATTATCGAGCTATACACACACACACACACACACACACACACACACACACACACACACTCACACACATGTCATTTTTCATATTGACATGCAAATGCATGTACTGGCTGTTGCTTTCTTAGTGTGTTATTTGTTAATTCAATGTTTAAGGATTAGGCCTGATGCGTTATTGTTATTTCATATTTGGGTAGATTCTCATTGATTTTCATATGGTCATAGTTTTACTCATTCTTTGATAATATATCCAACATCTTTACCCATTTTCCCTATGCAATAACTCTTTAAACACTTGTACACACTCATGCAAGTACTGGCAAACACACATACATTCATATCTTTTACACTCTCTCTGTCCCTTCCCTTCTCCCCCATCCTTTCCCACCATCTAATATCACTTTAAGTGAACAGACATTAAACAGACTAACAACAACAAGCACACAGACACCTGCACACACCTACATGAATGCACATCAGGAAAAACAGATTCAACTTCTGCAATCATGGACAGCATGTGATTAATAAAAATGATATCTGGCTACATCAACTAAGTGTCTGATTTTATTCACTGGCTACCTCCTAACTCTTTAATAAGTGACTCCCTGTAAGCGCAGGCAAACCTCCAGACACACATGCACCTTACTTGAACAGCTGGACGGCAGCCTCTCTGGCCAGTGTATGCCAGAGAGGGAAGGCCTCCAGCATCATCTGTGTGTAGAAATCCTGTTCATAGGTATAGCGAATGATGCGTGTCTGACCATGAGAGCTTCCACGACTGTGAGGCAGAGGAAACTGGAGACATAACAATTGTTGTCAAGACAACGTGGGAGAAGCAGCGACAAATGGACAATTCATGTAAAAGAAACAGCATTAAGAACAGCAACAAACAACAACAACACAAAAACTGACAATAAATCAAAAAGGGGGGGAAATAACAAATGGGTTGACCAGTTCGTGTAACACAGTTCATCTCTCAATAACTGCCACCTCCATTGACCAAACACTCTGATAAATTGAGCTTTTATGGAAGAAAACCTTTGTTGGGTCTAATATAACAAATATTCCAGAAAAAATGTTTACAGACAATCTTTATTGGGAATTAAGTCTGGTGTTGCCAGAGAGACAAGTTCCAGACAAACGCACATTCATACTCTCTCTCTCTCTCTCTCTCTCTCTCTCTCACACACACACACACACACACACACACACACACACACCACACATGCATACACATGATTTTAAAAGATATATCTAGTTCACATGCGGAAAGAATTCCTTCTGTTAAACAAGTATTTCAAGGGAGAGAGTGTTTGTTGGATGAAAATGTTGTTCAGGCACAGAAAAGAATCCTCCTGAAAAGCGAGTCTTTAACCACTTCACTGGGTCCCTTCAGTCTTTAACCACTTCACTGGGTCCCCTTCAGTCTTTAACCACTTCACTGGGTCCCTTCAGTCTTTAACCACTTCACTGGGTCCCTTCAGTCTTTAACCACTTCACTGGGGTCCTTCAGTCTTTAACCACTTCACTGGGTCCCTTCAGTCTTTAACCACTTCACTGGGTCCCTTCAGTCTTTAACCACTTCACCGGGTCCCTTCAGTCTTTAACCACTTCACTGGGTCCCTTCAGTCTTTAACCACTTCACTGGGTCCCCAGTAACCACTTCACTGGGTCCTTCAGTCTTTAACCACTTCACTGGGTCCCTTCAGTCTTTAACCCCTTCACTGGGTCCCTTCAGTCTTTAACCACTTCACTGGGTCCCTTCAGTCTTTAACCACTTCACTGGGTCCCTTCAGTCTTTAACCATCACTTCACTGGGTCCCTTCAGTCTTTAACCACTTCACTGGGTCCCTTCAGTCTTTAACTACTTCACTGGGTCCCTTCAGTCTTTAACCACTTCAATGGGTCCCTTCAGTCTTTAACCACTTCAATGGGTCTCTCAAACCTCCTGCTTCTGCTGGTCTCTAGATTAGTTGTCAACAAACTGTAGGCATTGCTGTGCAATTACTGTAAACATCAGAAAAAAACTCGATCAGTTCCCCTTCTGTTTGCACGAGTAACAAGGTGCATTCTTGGTCTAAATGATGTCGCCTTTCAAACAAATAAAATGGAAGCAAAACTTCAATTTTGTGATCTGGTGATCTCTGCCCTCGTATGATCCCTGGAAATCAAAGGTCGTAAAGGGGTTACATCAAGAGACGCAAGGTGACAAACAGACGGCATGACCATGGCTGTCCCCATCCCCCCCCCCGACCCGCCATCGCCTCGCTTTGGACTCTCCCACTGGCCGAGATTAGGGTCTGACCAAATGGTATATAGTTCACTTGAAACTACGCACACGCTTGCAAAAGTGACAAATCTAGAGCAGTGTACATTAACATTTTTTGACATTTACTTTTTTTTTGCGCTGCTGAAGTGAAGATACACGTTCGAATTAACTTCTGTCCACCGCACAAATTTCCCCGAGCAAAGCAGCTTGCAGAAACCTCTTTCCACTACCCCACGCCGCCTTCATTTCTCTCTTTTTGTGTCTGATTTATACATGATGACTCCCTGTCTGGCCCTGCTTGTGACACAACCAGCAATATAATCACAGGCGCAGTGAATGGTGAAGAAGAAGTATCAACGCCACTGATTTCCATGTCCCTAGAAATATGGATTTTGTGATCTGGTTCCTATTTCTATGGCCAGCAGACAAAGAGAAACAGAAAAAGCACAACGCCAGAAAAGTTGAGGCTGAATTCATTCAGCACAATAGATCACAAGGCACCGTGACATGCCATATTTGCTGCTGGAAATTTTCTGAAAAGAATTTCATTGCAACTGATGATGTGATGATGGAATTTCATGCTCTGCGTGTGCATTAGGTTTGCTGTATGTTGTTGAAGAACACTGACGAGATGGATGAACCCATTCGTGGCCAAGTAGATAGGGTAAAACAACCACCAGTGCACCACACTCCTTCCTTAATATTTTGTTTGTTTGTTTCTCACACACCTGTTACTTAAGTTTAGAAAAATGAATTTCCTTTCAAAAAACAAGTATGTGTTATTTATTGATTCAATAATTTTGGAACTACAAATGCTAAGAACACACACTGTTATAGCAGCACAAAGAGAACGGCTCCCCATGAGGCCACCGGCATTCTTCAGACATTCCAACAGTCCAGGGGTTAAGGGCAAGGCGTCTTCATTCAAGGGTCTTTGTGGACAGGTGTCATTGTAATTCTACACTGTATAAGTGCTCGGGTATCCTGACAGCAGAAACCACTACACACCACACTGACAACAATGACAGAACAAGTGTACATGAATACCTGTTCCAGAAGCAGAGTCTTCTGTCCAAGCTTGGCCAAGCTGTAGGCTGACGCACTGCCCTCCACACCAGCTCCGACCACAATGACATCGTACACTTCTGAAGTCATTCTTGTCCACGTCCCAAATCTGCTGACAATGCATGAATGCACGAACCGCACACGGACAGTTCTACCATTGCAAACATGTACACGCACACACACACACCATCTTGCTTTACAAGTAATACCACACACCACATGAGTATGTGTGTGTGTGTGTGTGTGTGTGTGTGTGTGTGTGTGTGTGTGAGTAAGTGTGTGTGTGTGTGTGAGAGAGTAAGTGAGTGAGTGTGTGTGTTATGTGTGTGTGTGTGTGTGTGTGTGCACATGTGTGCGTGCGTATGTGCATGCATGCATGCCTTCGAGCGAGTGTGTGAGTGTGTGTGTGTGTGTGAGTGCGTGCGTGCATGCATGCATGTGCGTGCATGTGTGTGTGTGTGTGTGTGTGTGTGTGTGTGTGTGTGTGTGTGTGTGTGGTGTGTGTGTGTGTGTGTGTGTGTGTGTGTGTGTGTGTGTTTGTACGTGCGTGTGTGTGTGTGTGTGTGTGTGTGTGTGTGTGTGTGTGTGTGTGTGTGTGTGTGTGTGTGTGTGTGTGTGTGTGTGTGCGTGCATGCTTGTGTTTGTGATACACACACGCACATTCAATTCTCATGCATCACTCCATCTACATTTACAAAACACTGATATTTATTACTACCTTTGTTTATCTCTCACGTATAAACCATTCAACCTGAGACCCAGTGATTGCATGGTCACCTGTTTTTTACACAATTGTCAGTGTGGATTTCAGACCACCTCTGACACTGTTTGTCTAAATGGGGACAGTGACCCAGTTGTCACACTGACCCAGTTGTCACACTGACCCAGTTGTTACATTGACCCAGTTGTTACATTGACCCAAATGTATAATTATGTGAGAGTGTAAGTCTGTGCGTGTCTGTGCATATACTTGAGGGCAAGTGGCTTGTTAGGATATGAGGATTAGTGCATATGTGTGCATGTCGTGTGTGTTTTTGTGTTTGTGTGTGTGTGTGTGTGTGTGTGTGTGTGTGTGTGTGTGTGTGTGTGTGTGTGTGTGTGTGTGTGTGTGTGTGCATGGGTGTGTGTGAGTGTGTGTGCATGCTTGTGCATGCATGCACATGCATTTGCGTGTCAATGTGGTTCTCTGCATGTTATCCTGTGCCTGAGCATGTTATGTACACATGTGCATGCGTTTCTGTTTATACTCCTTTCAAATGGTGATGATCATTAGTGCAGTGTGAATCTGTGACATTTGCAGTGAATAATTTGTAAGAGATGTACATCTTATTACATGATGTAAGAGATGTACATCTTGATTACATAATGTAAGAGATGTCCATATTGATTACATAATATAAGCGATGTACATATATTGATTACACATAGGAAGCGTCCAAATTCAACACCTCATCATATGTCACTGTCTTCCCAACATGAAAACAATAAAAACAAGTGGATGCTGATCCATCACTGAACTTCACAGTAACACACTGTTGTCGATTCAAAGAACTTGACGAACTGTTAATTCACTAGCATCACAAATGAGCCTAACTGGCCAGCTGAGTTTGGTATCAGACTCTTGTTCCTAACTGGCCAGCTGAGTTTGGTATCAGACTCTTGCTCCTAACTGGCCAGCTGAGTCTGGTATCTGAGTCTGGTTCCTACTGGCCAGCTGAGTCTGGTATGGGGGGGGGTGGGGGTGCAAGTGGGCATGGGTGAAAGGGTGATGAGGTGGGGGGTGGCCATGGATGAAAGGGTGATGGGGTGGGGGGTGAAGAAGTGGAGAAATATTCTGACGGCAGCATCACTGACGTTATCAGAATGACACAAACTTTCTGGGATGGACAAGGAGCATTGTCTTCATTGGTTTCAACTGGAAAGTTGGCCTCTTTCACCTTTAAAATTCTACTGTTTGCTGCTTAGAATCCAATACTCATCACCTCCCTTTCACCTTTTGAAATTCTACTGTCCGCTGCTTAGTACCCAATACTCATCACCTCCCTTTCACGTGAGTTGATGCAATCCAGCTCAGTTCTGAACTATGTACACACAGTGCTGATATATATAATAATCACAAAACAGATCACCATCAGAACCTTCACATGATTTCAATTTTATTAAACCTGCAGTTCTGCCGACTTCTCCCCCTCATTGCTGTAGAAATATGATTGTTCCAGGGCATTTTCATTTTGGTGTCACATCTGAAAGAGCCTATAGACTTGACAGAGAAAAAAAATATTGTGATACTGACTTTCACATACCTGACTCTAAGACATGATGAATGCCAAGCTGGTCACAGAAAGTGGGTCACAAGCTCAAGGCACAAAGTTGCCAGAGAGAACTTAACAGTGTGAGAAGCATCTTTGCTCTTACTGAAGCAGAACACAGATTCACAACAAACAATGATGGTTAGAAGGTTGAAAGAGTTAAAGCACAGCAGCCAACAAGCAATAACAGCCTTATGTGCAGTTCACATTTGGCAAATTGTGAAAGTTGTTGCATATCACATAATCGATAGTTTTTTTGAAACACACACACACACACACACACACACACACACACACACACACACACACATGTTGGGTGTTTCTGTGTGTGCGAGGGTGTGTCTCAATATGCACCCTTGTTTGTAAGTGCATGGGTTATTGCACTATTCATCTTCTTATTGGTTTCATTTATGTCTTCTTTAACCTTCTCTGTATTTGCTTAGGGTTTATGATGTAAGATTAAGCATCACAAATAATCATTATTATTATCATTATTATTGTTTATAGCCCAGCTGACCATGGGGGGCAATATCAAAGGCTGCCATCTTGTCAAAGTCAATTCTATACATGGGTGTTTAAAAATAAATGAAGAAATACATAATCAAACAAAGCAAAACATCCTTTGAAATATATGATCTAAATCATACCAGAAAGGCTTACAACTCTTTCTATCATAAAATCTTAAATCAGATGGACACATGCACACGTAGAGAAGATAAAAACAGATACGGAAAAATGGCTAACTGGACTGAGCAAGCAACCTGTCCATGTTATCAGAAACACAAGTTAAGTGGAAAACGTGTCCTGACTGTTTTCCCCAAAAGCAGTAACTGCAAGGAGAGACAGAGAGAGAACGAGAGAAGAGAGAGAGAGAGAGAGAGAGAGAGAGACAGAGAGAGAGAGAGAGAGAGAGAGATATTCACCCCTCAAATACTCCCCTAACTAATGACCCTTGTGAAAGTGCAATCATGGCCAAAATAAGTGTATTCATTTGAAATACCATCACTTACCTCTTGCAGCCACACACATGCATGCAGTTTGAAAACATCTATCTAACTCAAATTCACTGGGTCAAGGCGATTCACCCAACCAGAAGCAAACTTGCGTTGTTGACACAGCATATTCTTGGGCAATTATCTTTGTCACAGTAGGGCATTTCACTCTGCAAAACTATACTATGCAGTTTTTGTGTGTGTACGTGTGTGTGTGTGTGTGTGTGTGTGTGTGTGTGTGTGTGTGTGTGTGTGTGTGTGTGTATGCATGAATGTAAAACAGATAATGCACATGTGTGTAAGTGAATGCAAGCATGCCCTTGTTTGTGTGCGTGTATAGATCCTTGCCTGAGAGTGTGTCTATATGTGCCTGTGTGCAAGCCAGCAGAATGAATGCGAGTGTGTGCACGAGAAATGTATGTGTATGTATGGGATGATTCTCATGGCTGAGAATGGGACAGAGCCTGGCACCGTAAGCCGTTTATCTCATAAACTCTCAACCATTCAGAACACAGTTTAAATTCTTATACATTTCCAATTTCTGAAATGATTTCATATTCAATTTTGAACAATCCCATTACTACGATTCGACATATGATTTGCATGTAGAGCAAGGTTCCGCTATTATTGGGGTTTCCAACTCTCAGGATCAGGATCAGGATTGGGATGTTGTATTAAAACAACTTAGCGGTTTAGGCTTTTTACGCCCCTTCTATTTTTGGTGTCTTATTGGTCCGGTAGTTGACTAGCTCAGTCTTCTCAAAGTCATGTCTAATTTTAATCATTAATTCATGTTTATCTATAAGGTTCTTGAATGTATTTGTACTTGGTGCACGTTTGATGTTAGTTGTTTAATTTATTCCAATAATTGTTTCTCTGTTAGTAAAGGCAAATTTTCTCAAATTAGTTCTGGAACATTGTTTGAATATCTTATCTTCACTGTTTCTTGTAGTATTGATCTGTGGAGTTAAAAAAAAGCATGCTTTGTTAATATCATCAAAACCATTAAATATCTTATAATATGTCTGAATCAAGTCTCTGCCTCTTCTTGCTCTTAGTGTTGGAAGTTGCAAATATTTTAGTGTTGGAGTAATCCTTAATACTATGGATCATCTTTGTTGCTCTTCTGTGAACCTGTTCTAGAGATTCTGATTGTCTCTTTAACATTGGATACCATGCAGTACTGCCATATTCAAGAATGGGTCTCACTAATGTCTTCCACAATTGTAAGAAAGTGTCCTTTTCTATAAATGTAAAGGCTCTTTTTATTATTCCAATCATTCTGTTAGCCTTGTTAATACTATTTGCAATGTGTTTATCAAATAGCAAGTTTTTATTGAAAGTCACACCTAGATCTTTCTCTTCCTCACATTTAGACACTTTTATTTCCTTGTCCCCAATTTTGATTATATAATCGTTTTGTGGGTTTGATTTACCAGTATGGAGTACTTTACATTTTTTTCTGCATTAAAGTATAGATTCCAAGCTTCAGACCATTGTACTAATGTTTCAATATCCTTTTGTAATTCCTGATGCAATTTTGGAGAACTATAAAGTTTTGTGTCATCTGCAAAAAAATTTTACATGTACTTTTTAATGCGACAGGGAGATAATTTATAAACTCAGTAAATAATATTAGTCCCAAAATACTGCCTTGTGTATCCCACTAATGACATCAGCACTACGAGAGAAAGAACTACCAATCCTTACCTTTTGAGTTTCTTTTTGATAGAAAGTCTCTAACCCAACCAAGTACATTGCCTATTATTCCATAAGACTCCAATTTCTTTAGTAGTCTTTCATGTGGTACTGAGTCAAACGCTTTTCTAAAATCTAAATACAATACATCTATATTCTCTCCTTTACCAATCTCCTTTGTAAAGTCTTCCATCATTTCTAGGAGTTGAGTCACACAAGGTCTGTTTTACAAAATCCATGTTGGCACTCAGCATACAATTTCTTTTCTGTCATATGTTTAACAATAGCCTCTCTAATAAATGATTCTAAGATTTCACATATAATGCATGTTAAACTCACTGGTCTGTAATTCCCTGGACCTGTTCTCGTACCTTTTTTGAATACTGGTATAACTGTAGCAGTTTTCCAGTCTGAAAGCACTATCATCTCTTCAACAGACTTAGTAAAAAGTATATGAAGTGGGAAGGCCATCTCCTCATTCAGCTCTTTTAGCAGTCTTGATGGAATGGCATCAGGACCACATGCTTTCTTTGGGTTCAGAGATTGAAGTTTCTTTTTTTATTGATTCCACAGAAATGTCTACATTTTCCAAAATTACACCTTTTGACCTTGAAGCTGGACTTAGAGTAGGTATATCATCATTGATATCTTCCCTTGTCAATACACTAGAAAAAAAAAAATGAATTCAAAATATCCACCTTTCCACTATCTGTCTCTACTGTGTCACCTTCTTTAGTTACTAAAGGACTCACTCCTGTATTCATCTTTGTTTTAGATTGCACATATCTCCAGAAAGCTTTGGGGTTATTTTTGCATTCCTTTGATAGCTTCTTTTCAAATTCCTTTTTTTTGCTTCTCTCTCTCTCTCTTTTTTTTTTTTTTTTTTTTTTTTTGTTACAAGCATTTCATGCTTTAATATAATTTTGATCATCTTTCCCCTGTTTGGTGACTAAAAACCTCTGGTACATATCATATTCTTTTTTTTTTTTTTTTTTTATTATTTTTTTTTTACAAATTTCATTGTCTTTGCATTCATCCACTTTGGTTTCTGTTTTTTTTTTTATCATTATTATTACTATTCTTTTTTTGGAACATTTTTTTTTCTTTCAAAGAAAAAACATACTCTTGATTTCCTTCCAACATTGTTCTACTCCAAGATCATTGAGTTTGTTCCAGTCAATCTTCATCAGTTCTTCTTTCATTTGTATAAACTTCCCTCTCTTAAAATTGTATGACTGCTTTGGTTCTTCTTGATCTTGGTCCTCTGTGACGGTACAAAGTGTCCGCAGGCAGAAATCCTGCGGACACTTTGTTCCGCGAGGTGACATATAACTTACAAAAGCGGAACAAAGTGGATGCGCGTGAATGCATGCGTGTGTGTGTGTGTGTGCGCGCGCGCGTACGTGTGTGCGTGTGTGTGAGCGCGCGCGGGCACGTGAGCGTAATCTACCTTTGTGCACTGTTGCACAAAAAAGTAGTCAACAAATTTTACACAATTTAAAAAAAATTAAGATATGCGCGCGCGCGCGCGCGCGCACACACACACACACACACACACACACACGCGCGCGCGCGCGCCTGCGTACGCACGCACGCACGCGCATGGGAGTGTACGTGCACATTCACCCACTCACACTGAGGCTGAAACGGCTGCGGACACTTTGTTCCGCTTTTGCAAGTTATAATTATGTCACCTCGCGGAACAAAGTGTCCCGCAGGATTTCACGGGGAAGTGTCCGCAGGGAACAAAGTGTCCGCGTGCGGACACTTTCTACCTGCGGACACTTTGTACTGTCACAGTCCTCCCGTAAGTACAAAGACAACATTAAAACCTCATGATCACTTTTGCCAATAGGAGCTAAGTGCTTTATGTCCGATATCATGTTTTCGTCATTTGTAGCCCTGCTACCTGTAGACCCAAATCTTTGTCCACTTCTTGCAGACATTTTAGTTTTGTCCACAAGAAGTTTCTTTCAACCAACTCGGTACGTACCCTTGGTTCTGTTGCGCTTGAATCACCTCGACGATAACGTCGTCCACCAAATGTCAATTCGACAGTTTCAAGTCGGCTCTGGCAAAAGCCAGAAGCCGAAAATATCATCGTGCTGCAGCGCGCAGCGCAACCCTATCGCCGCGCCTATGCCAGTAAATCGATGTTTAGCGACACACTTATCCAGATCCAGGTTAGTGGGTTGTAGTAGTGTGAACTCGAAACCTCGCTGCCATTCTCTTCTTCGCGTGCACTGAGTAGTTTAACTTCAAGTGACAACAACCGATTTTCTGTGTATTTTTGACTGTAACCAGTTAAAAAAAAAAAAAATAGTTTCAGCAATCTTAAAATTTTTTTTTTTTTTTTTTTATCTTATAGATCTGGGAGTACTTTAGAATGGGAACGAAGAAATGCTCTGTGTGTGTGTGTGTGCGTGTGTGTGTGTGTGTGTGTGTGTGTGTCCGCCCGTCCGGGGTCAAAATGTGTTCCACTTGCTCCAGACAAAGCTACTACTGTGCCGATCTTTTTGCAAATTTGGTGTGTTTGTTTGGGTCACGGATGATGCCCGATGTCTTAGTTTACCGTTATAGCCGTTACTGACGGCTGTAACGGTTTTTCTTCTTTATAGGATATCTCCGAAAGTAGGCCTACTTGCGATCTTTGAGAAAAATAGCAGGTATGTTCATTATGGGTCACGGATGATGCCCGATGTTTTTAGCTGACCCAGTTATAGCCGTTACTAGCGGCTGTAACGGCATGTAACGGTTTTTTCTTCTTCATGGAATATCTTATAAAAAACCTGGCCGATCTTTGTGAAAATTAGCAGGTATGTTCACTATGGGTTACGAATGATGCCTGTTGTTTTAGTTTACCCCGTTATAGCTGTTACTAACGGCTGTAACGGCCTGTAACAGTTTTTCTTCTTTATGGGAAAGTACATGGCCGATCTTTGTGAAAATTAGCAGGTATGTTCACTATGGGTTACGGATGACGCCCGATGTTTTAGTTTACTGTTATAGCCGTTAGTAACGACGTTGCATTTATTTTTTCAAACTCCATTGTCAAATTATTTTAAATACAAGAAAAATCAAAAACACAAGTCGTCAGCAAAAGTACTTCCTGAGCTAGCCTTGACCTTGACCTTCGTCAAATATCTATTTCTTTTTATAGAAAATCACAATGCCACTCTTCTAATTTTCGGCCACGTGGCCTTTTTCAAGAGAAAAAAACCCAAAACAATGAAAAAGGCCACGTGGCCGAAAATTAGAAGAGTGGCATTGTGATTTTCTATAATGTTTTCTTCGCTTTGGAGGACTATTGCTTTTTTTTTTTTTTTTAGCTTTTCCATACTTGAATGATGGCTTTGTAGCCACTTTTTGTACTCCCAATAGAGCAGGGAATACTTTAGAATGGGAACTAAGAAATGCTCTGTGTGTGTGTGTGTGTGTGCGTTTTGTCAGTACAACTTTGAGTTAATCTGCGTGCGTGCGTGCGTGCGCGCGCGCGCGCGCCTCCGTCCCTGGTCAAAATGTGTTCCACTCGCTCCAGACAAAACTACTGGGCCGATCTGTCTGAAAATTTGTAGGTATGTTCATTACGGGCCAAAGATGATGCCCGATGTGTTATTTTACCGTTACAGCCGTTACTAACGGCTGTAGCGGCCTGTAACTGTTTTTCTTCTTTATGGAATATCTCAGAAGGTACTCGTCGGATCTTTGTGAAATTTAGCAGGTATGTTCTTTATGGGTCACGGATGATGCCCGTCGTTTTAGTTTACCGTTATAGCCGTTACTAACCGCTGTAACGGCCTGTAACGGTTTTTTTTTTTTTTTTTTTTATCTATATGGAATCATAGAATGTACTTGTTCGATCTTTGTGAAAATGAGCAGGTATGTTCATTATGTGACAGATCAGAAGCATATGATTTACATAAACCCAGATTATACACCCACAGAGAGACAGGAATACAGAGATTTAAGAGAGGAAAAGAAGAAGAGAGAAGAAGCGGGAGAGAGAAGGGTCTAGTGATCAGAAATGGAGAAATCATGAAGAGAACAGAGAGAGGTGCAGAGGGTACACAGGAAACTGGCAAGGGTGCAAAGGTCCCATCCGAGGCCAAGGCCAAGGCCAAGGGGGAGGAGCCTCTGGCTCCCAAGCGTCAGGCCGACTGTCTGATTCAGTGAAATCAGAAATGCTGTACAAAGTCCTGTAAACAGTTATCCTGTAAATACAAAAGAAAGCATCTCCAAAGCTAATCATGATTCCATGATTGACGGTCTTAACAGCTTGTATAGTAATGCAGATATTTTGTCAAATAAACTGGATGAGTTGAAGGCAAGAATGGACTCTTGTGGTCCACATATTGTAGCGTTAACAGACATCCATCCTCAGAATGCTGTCTCAGTACTAACTGCTGCTGAATTACATATCCAAGGTTATGGCGTGTTTGTAAATAAACAACAAAAAAGAGAGCAGCAATCCTATACATGAATAAAATGTTGAATGTACAAGAATGTAGCAAACTGACTGATTCTGATTTTGAAGAGTCCGTATGGTGCGAATTCTTAACACCAAGGAAGGAGAAATTTCTTGTGGGCTGTGTATACAGAAGTCCTAACACATCAAAGATAATACAGAGAACCTATATAACCTATTAAAGAGTGACATAATTAAAATATGGCAAAGTATGTATCATGGGCGATTTCAATTTCCCAAAACTGAGATGGGACAATGAAAGCATTAGTTCAAATGAGCTTAGTTTGTAGAATGTATCAGAGATGCTTACCTAATCCAAAAAGTGTGTAAACCCACAAGACATCGATCTGGTCCGAAATCCAATGTTCTTGACTTAGTTTTAGTTAATTAAAGTAATCTTATTTCAGATATTTCTCATCAAGACCCCCTGGGAAAGAATGATCACGAAGTGACTGCATTTCAACTATATGTTAGCTTCAAAAAAGAGGATGAAGATGTGAAATACAAATATAACGTGAATAGAGGAAACTACACACCTGAGGAGGAAAAAATTAAACTCAGTGGACTGGCTTCTATTCAGAACTTAGACGTAAATGAGATGTGGAATTTTCTTCAGGAATTGATCCATGGCTGCATGGAAGAATTTCATTCCTAAAGTAAAATTGCAGATAAATAAGAGAAGAACCCCAGATTAGATGACTAAAAATGCAATTAAATTGGTCAAGAAAAAACAAATTCTATAGGAAGTATAAAAAAAAAGAAAAGCAAACAAACATGGGATTACCAAAGTTACAAAAAAGTAAGGAATGCATGTACAAAGGAATTCAGGAGGTTAAAACGAGATTTTGAGCATGAGATTGCAAATGATTGTAAAGCTAATCCTTAATGTTTCTGGAAATATGTACAACAAAGAACTAAAGTAAACATTGGTATAAGTGCATTAAAAAAAAGAACGATGGGGAAATGGCAGTCACAGATATAGATAAAGCAGAAATACTAAATGATTTCTTTGTGAGTGTCTTTACCCGTGAAAATGTTACTAATGTACCTATTCTATACCGCTCAAAACAATTGAAAGGCCACTACCACTTTTTAGGGTACCTTGTTTGACTTTATGTTTTCCAATAACACGGCACTGAACCCATCCAAACTTACTGAATTTGGTTGCATGCCTGATCAGTCAACTTGAATTTGATCAGAAATCAACTCAGTCTGTGTCATGCACACCACAGCGGTGAACTGAAATGTGCACATACTGCACGAGAAAAAAGGGTGCAAATCAAACAGGCCTGTGCAACAGAGCACATCTGAACTGCAGGAATACTGCAATGCACGTGCAAACCATGTCTTATCTGAACACAGGTCAGCCAGTTTTGAGAGACTGGTGGGCATTTATGCCTGTGTTTACGGCACTTTTGCAACCATGCCTCGGAGACAACGACTGAGTCAGGATGACAAGGGCGGGCAATTGCGTGGCTTCAGGAGGGGTGGGGGTGTGAGAGGTTGGTCGTCGACTGTCAGTCGCCCATTCAGTCATTCAGACTTTGAGAGACTGCTTCAACCAGACAGGAAGTGTTGCTGAGCGAAGACGTCCAGGACGCCCAAGGTCCACCTCCAGGCAGCAGGACAGGTTTGTTGTCCTGTCGGCTCTGAGGCAGAGAATGGCCACTTCCGACACACTCAGGGGGCAGCTGCAAGCAGCCAGCAATGTCACCGTCAGTGACCAGACCATTCGGACCGGTTGAGAGAGGCACACCTGCGCTCAAGACGACCAGCTGTCCGTCCTGTCCTGACACCAGCTCACCGTGCTGCTCGTTTGGCTTGGGCCCAGCGTCACTTAGCATGGACTAGAGAGTGGGCAAGAGTATTGTTTACTGACAAGTCCCGCTTTGCCTTATCATTTCATGACGGCAGAAACCGTGTCTGGCGGCGGCAAGGAGAACGCTATCACGATGGTCTCGTCAGCGAGCGTGATCGTTTTGGTGGTGGATCCATAATGGTGTGGGAGGGATGGCACAGAACTACAGAAACCCCCTGCACATGGTGCAAGGCAACCTCAAATGGTGTGGGCTACAGGGATGGCATCCTGCAGCCCCTTGTGCTGCTGCCAGCGTTGCAAACTATTGGACCAGGCGCGGTACTTCAAACGCCAGACCTCACAGGGCTCGAGTCGTCAACAACTTTCTTCAGCAGCAACACGTGATCCACATGGACTGGCCAGCCTGCTCACCGGACCTTAATCCAATCGAGCACCTATGGGATGTGCTGGGCCGGGACGACTTCAAAGCAATCACCCCCCGCCAGTTGACCTCAACCAGCTGTTCCAGTTCCTTGAGCAGGAGTGGCAGGCAATACCCCAGATGACTCTGAGGACTCTGACTCAATCCATGAGGTAAAGGTGCATCGCGTGTGCATCCACGCAAGTGGCGGACACACACGTTACTGACTGTGTTTTTGTGTATCTCTGGCGTTCTTCTGACTTTTGAAAAGATGGGTAGTGGACTTGAAACTGACAAAACATGCTGTTCAAATCAATTTTGTCATTAATCTGTGTCATTGATGTTTTGATTAATGGCTGAAGTAAAGTTTCGAAAGCATTATTTTGGGTTGTTTTCGTTCTGTGTTGTGAAATAGCGAGAGAATTTCCAAGTGGCCTTTCAATTGTTTTGAGCAGTATACAAGAATGCAAGAAGACAGATGGAGTTGCATTGTCAGACATAAGAGTCACTCCCATTGCGATTGAGAAATTAAAAAATTTAAACCCAGCTAAGGCACAGGGGCCAGATGGTATACCCCCTAGAGTACTTAAAGAACTCTGTAAGGAGCTATCACTTCCCTTATGTATCTTATATAACAGGACTTTAGAAACAGAGAATCCTACCAGATGATTGGAAAAAGGCAGAAGTTACAGCCAATTATTTGAAGAAAGGATCCAAATCTAATCCTGGTAACTATAGACCAGTTAGTCTTACCTGTATAGCTTGCAAGGCTATTGACAGCTTTATAAGGGATGCTGTTGTCACACATCTGACGATTAATAATATTTATACCCCGTGCCAGCATGGTTTTAGACATAAACATTCTTGTATTACTCAACTACTAGAAGTATGGAGGATTTTACACAGTTATTGGATGATAAAGTTCCTTTTGACGCCATAAATCTTGATTTCCAAAAGGCATTCGACTCTGTACCGCATAGAAGGCTATTGACAAAAAGGAAAGGGTATGGGATCACAGGCAATGTACTCCCTTGGATACAACACTTTCTACACTACCGAACTCAGTGCGTTCGTATTGGGGAAGGAAAGTCATCTGTAGCTGTGGTAATAAGTGGGATCCCCCAAGGAAGCATCCCTGGCCCCAGTACTCTTTACAATTTTCATAAATGATCTCCCAAACTGTATCGAATCAACTTGCAAAATATTTGCTGATGATACTAAAATATACGATAGTGGACAAAATAGTACTAAAATACAAAATGACCTCATAAACTACAAACCTGGTCAGACACATGGAACTTATATTTTAATGTTGAAAAGTGCAAAGTCATGCACTTAGGAAATGAAAATCCTAAAATGGTATATTCATTGAAATTGGATAATAAATCACAAAATATCACACATGTACCCAAGAAAAGGACCTGGGTGTTGTTTTCGATGACCAATTATCGTTTGACCCACACATAGAAGGAGCTGTGAACAAAGCAAACAAGATGGTTGGAATATTCAAGAGAACATTTAGATACCTACCAAAGAGACATTTTTTTGAAATTGCACAAGGCCTTGGTGATGCCCCGCCAGGAGCATGGAAATACGATTTGTCCCCATTCTTAAAGCGACAGTCCCTAGTGCTGGAAGGAGTCCAAAGACAAGCTACAAAGCTGATTAAAGAATGTTCGAAGATGGAGTATAAAGAAAGGTTAAAATATTTAAGACTACATTCAATGAAAGGATCGAGAAGAATAAGAGGGGATTTAATTGAAATGTATAAGATTTTTCACGGTATAGAAGAAGTAGATAAGGACAAACTATCTAAGTTCTCTGGGTATAACAAAACAAGAAATTCAGAAGACGAACTTTTCAAACAACATTGTTCAACAAACCACAGACTTTACTCCTTCAGTCAGAGAATGATCTAAAATTGGAACTCGTTACCATATGAAGTAAAGCATGCACAAAGTGTGAACTCCTTCAAAGGTCTTATTGACACTCAAGAGAAAATTTGATGAAAAATGTTATGATTACGATGAAAAAATAATGCGCAATCCAAAATATACCAGTTAAAACCAAGATATAAAAGGATGGGGCATATATAGGCTGTACAGCCTCGACTGAAGTCAGCCCCTACCACCACCACTACTACTACTACTCAAACATGTGAGCATACATGACCTGTGCGGAACCAGTCTTATCTAGCACAAGCATTTTGCTCTTAGAGGCCACGAAAGGTCATGGGGATCAGCCTGGACATTGTGACTTGTTTACAATGTTCTTCCTTACATCCAGAATTTTCATCTGGCAATGCTTAAAACATTCTCAGAATTAGTGAAATTAGAGTTCGACTGGCAAAGAAACGTCTGCCAGAGGAGGTTGCAAAACTGTAGCAGTCATTCATCAGGGCTGTTACTCTAGTAACCTCCTTGATATGGTCGTAACTTTCTTCGTTTTTCTTTTCATTTCTTCTTGTACCCAAGTCATCGAAAAAGTCTGCACACATTTACATATGTATATCTCAAAACTTTACTAAATCAAATTAAGACTGGGTGTATGCACATGAGCGTGTATGTGTGCATGTATGTGTCTGCATCGATGCATATGTTCGTGTGTATTGTGTGTGTGCATGCACATGCATATGTATGCATACATGCAGATCTCTGTGTGTGTGTGTGTGTGTGTGTGTGTGTGTGTGTGTGTGTGTGTGTGTGTGTGTGTGTGTGTGTGTGTGTGTGTGTGTGTGTGTGTGTGTGTGTGTGTGTTTGGGGAGAAGAGGCAGAGAAATGAAGGAGGGGTGGATGAGGGGAACAGGGTGGACAGAGAGAGAGGTGGCTATTTTTATGACAGCGTTGATGATCTTGGACCAAGTCATGTTTTCTAAGAGTGGATTCCAAGGAGGGCGTTGGAACAAGACTGACTGCGGAATGCTGTTGTGCAAGAAGGATGGAGGAAGGGTAAGTGCCAGACTCCCTTGTCAATCACTATTGTGTTCATTTTGGGGGTGCAGCATGGACCATTAATACATTAGTCTGAAAGAAATGTTGTAGGAAATTGGGAGGCTGGAGGTTTGCAGGCACAACATGAAAATATTCACACAAAGCAGCAGTTTTTCTTCTACAGTCTCTTCAAATCTGGTTTCCTTTCATCTGCAGTAGTGAAGGCAAGTAATTCATAACCATAGAGACTAAATGAAGAATAGTTTAGTTGGTTTTGCCCTCTATACATGTCATGATGTGTGCTTCATGCTTGCACAGTTGTACAAGTTACAGTTTTAACATCCTCCACAAAAAAGGATTGTTCATACTGGTTTGTCATTTTAAGATCAAAATAATATAGAAATAAAAAACAAATAAAAAACATAAAAATAATCATCCAGTGCTGCTTCCTTCTTATCTCCATTTTCTACTGGAATATGAGCATTGCGATGATCTCATCAGGTCTCGGCGTTTAGTAAATGTTCATATGTTTTGCTTTTATGGTCAGAGAACACATGAAAAAAAAATCTGCAATATTTAAATAACAGAAACTTTTAAACAGAATGAATGGCAAGTGTCAATAAAATATTACAACTGGGCATAGTGTCTGAAGAAAGTCGCTTGTGTTAGCACCTTCCCAGCATTCCTGTGGCTGAAATTTACCTTTTTTTTTTTTTTTTTTGTTTTGTTTCCTGAAAATCGGTCAAAGAGCGCTCTGCTGCTACAAAATTACCAGCAGTCTTCATCAGAAGAGATACTTGGAGGATATGTTTTGTCACCAATATCAATGGTATCAGCAATTGTTTTTTGTAACCCTTTTCCAATGTCTGGAAGGTCGCATGCACTTGTATACATGAATTCACTAAACCTGAAATCACACCATCTTTGCCCATAATGTCTTTGGATGGCTGCAAGCTCTGGATAAAAAGATAATTTTGAGACTTCCACTCATAAAATTGAGTTTCAACTGAAACATGCTACCAAGTTTATACAAGCCCATGTGATCCATGTAGTTACAAAATTGTCTTCTTAATGAGATGTCACCATACAAACACTTGACATCAGCCCACTGGTATCAGGAAGGAGACAAACAGATCATGCCACAGTACAGCTGATATATATGTTGGTTGATTGATTTTAGAAAGAATCCAAAGCTGTACCACCACTTTTTATCAAAGGTGCTGAAGTAGAACGTGTTGAATCATACAAATATTTAGGAACTTTTATAGATAATAAGCTGAATTTTAAATCCCATGTTGAGTATGTCCACAAAAAATGTCAAACCAGATTATATTGTCTTCGCAAGCTGCGATCATTTCATGTGAATACTGACATTCTTCGGACATTTTATTCATGCTTCTTGGAATCTGTTCTAACTTTCTCATTTATGTGTTGGTATGGTGGGTTGACTGTGAAGAGCAGAAATGTGCTTGAGAAAGTGGTGAACGTGGGAGGAAAAATCGTTGGTGAGAGACAAAAAAGTCTGAGTGAGCTATATAGGTGCCGTGTTAGTTGTAAAGCGAAGAAGATTACGTGTGACCAGACCCACGTCCTTGCAAATCAGTATGACCTCCTTCAGTCAGGACGAAGATATCGATCGGTTAAATGCAGAAGTGTCAGATTTAAACAAAGTTTTATTCCCCTGTCCATTGATTTCTTGAACCGAGAAGATGTTTAATTGAAATCCAATTCCTCTATATGAATGTATGTCATATGTGTGAAAATGGGTAATGTGGCTAAATTATTGTTTATTTGCTGTGAATGTGTGTGACCACAAATTAATTTCTCAAATTGAGATAATAAAGTTTACTTGACTTGACTTGACTTGATGTCTTGCATGCACACTGCATTGTCTCTCTCTCTCTCTCTCTTCTTTTCAGCATCCCCACCTCCAAAAACAAATAACACAAAACAAAAATTTCCAACTGTGAGTTTATTTCTCAATGCAGCAAATGGTTTCCATCAATAGTAAGAAGCTTATCATTATTCCAAAGCAGCTTATCACTACTTTTACCTAGATAGTTGCCACCATTCCCAAAAGAAATTACAAACCACAGTTAACTTGAACTGCAGATCAACCTCCACCAGATGTAACTCTTTGCTACACAGTCCAGACGTTGTGGGTGTCCCAGAATCAATTCGTTTGACACAGACTGTACTGTGTGCTTTTACTGTATTTATTTCTGTTCAGATGTTGCAGGTCCTGGTGGACCCATACTGGTCAAAGAGTCTTCAAGAGATTGTACTTTAACAGATGATGTGGGACCCCCAGACCCATACTCAGTGCGCTGCAGTATCCAGTGACCACTCTTTAAGGCAGGGGTTCACCAGGACCCCATGCTTCATCTGAAGTGCACAGTTCAAATTACACATCTGATTAGTTCGGCTCTGTCTGATGCACTAACACTGTCAATTGCTGACACAGAATAAATCACACATCTGATTATTTGATGCACAGACACTGTCAATGGCTGACACAGAATAAATCACACATCTGATTATTTGATGCACAGACACTGTCAACGGCTGACACAGAATAAATTACACATCTGATTATTTGATGCATGGACACTGTCAATTGCTGACACAGAATCAATGACACATCTGATTCGTTCTGCCCTCTTTGATGCGCTGACACTGTAAATTGCTGACACAGAATCAATTATGCTTTTGAAAGATACCAGAAATTTCACTAGAACAGTTTGTAATGCTTCCAGAGATACAATGATTTTTTTTTTTTTTTATGTATGTCTGGTACAGGGGTACCATGGAGGCATGGTGAGGGTTACACCCGGTAAATCATGTTTTGGAAGGAGAGTTAGGAATTTCTTTAATGTAGTTCTAATAATATAAGACATATGAAAGACTTTTTGTGGGTTTGGGTACAGGGTATCATTGAAGCATAGTGGAAATTAAAAGGTACATCTATTACATACACATACAAGCACACACACAAACACACATTCACACACACACACACACACACACACACACACACACACACACACACACACACACACAAACTGGAAGACATGGTCCACTATCACATACAGTTACTCTAAAGAACAATTGCTTTGCTGAAAACCAAGCAGAGATAAAACAAAAAAAATCCCCAAGATAAGGAAAGACACAAGTGCATAAGGTAAAATGTCGCCACCGTTTAATTCATTCAAACACCAGATTAAAGGCACCCTTATTTTGTGATAAATTGAAGAAAGATAGATGTATCTCACACACACACACACACACACACACACACACACACAAACTCTCTCACATACACGAACACGCACATCAGACTGTCGGACAAGATTGACCATTGCATATTGTTATTATAAAAGAGTAATTTTATCTTAAAAAAAAAAACAAGCACACAGGAAAAAAAATCCCATGTTTGGGAATAAAACACAAGCACCATAGATCTAGTTGCAAAGTGAAATGACTGCAGGCGGAAATCTAAACAAATCTTAAATAAATGTCAGTGAACCGCCCAGAGAAACGTGGACAAACGAGTCACAAGACAAAACACAACGCGTTTCAACCTCTTAGGTCTTCCTCAGGTGAAACAAAAATGAAACAAAATAACGAAAATGCACTTAGCTTTGATCGCTTCAGATTGCTTCTGTGTTCAGCGCAAGGAAGAAGGCGTTGAATTTTCTTCCTTGCGCTGAACACAGAAGCAATCTGAAACGATCAAAGCTAAGTGCATTTTCGTTATTTTTTTCGTCGTGTTTTGTTTCACCTGAGGAAGATCCAAGAGGTCGAAACGCGTTGTGTTTTGTCTTGTGACTTGTTTGTCCACGTTTCTCTGGGCGGTTCGCTGACATTTCGTTAAGACAAGCACCATAATTTATACAATACCCATAGCTTAAAAACCTTTTTTACTTACTTTCACCTTCCTCGGCACCATACTGGAGTGCTTGGTGAAGTTCACAACGCTATCTTACAATCAATTTGTTTCTAAACCATACACAAATGTATAGTGAAGCTTAAAAGCTATCTTACAATCATTTGTTTCTGAACCATACACAAGAGCGTAGTGAAGTTTTAAAACTATCTTACAGACAGATCTTCTTGCACCACACTGGACAGTGCAACGCTATCTTAACATCAGTGTTGTTGTCTGCACCCTATTCCAGTGTACAGTGAAGTCTAAACACCATCTTGATGAAGGTTTTCCCTGCACCACTCTGGATTGTAAGCTGAAAAAGCTGTCATACCATCAACTTGACTGGAGTGCCACACAAGTTCAAAACGCTGTCTTGGTGTCCAGTTTGTCTGTGCCATACTGGAGTGTTTGACAAGCTGTCTCACGTTTCTGAGTATTAAGGGGTAGCCAGGAGTGTGTTCAAACAGTTGTTTCCCAACTATATGTCACAGCTGGTTTTCCTACATGAGACAAAAACTCTGTGCACTGATGAGATGCCATTACTACCCTGCTGCTTGTCTGCACAGGTAGCTCCAACATCTACCATCGTTCA